>JARGCV010000442.1:250000-502500 GCA_034064705.1 Bothrops alternatus
TAATAACCACCAATACACTTGGCCTCCATGAATCTGTCTAACCCTGCCTTGAAGCTGTCAAGGCTGACAGCTGTCACGACCCCTTCTGGAAATGAATTCCATAAATCAACGACCCTCTGGGTGAAGAAATATTTCCCTTTATTTGTCCTCACTTTCTTAGCTATGAGCTTTAGGGAGTGCCCCCTTGTCCTGGTATTGTGTGATAGAGAAAAGAATTTTTCTCTATCCACCTTTTCTATCCCATGCATGATTTTATACACTTCGATCAAGTCACCCCTTAAACGCTGTCTTTCAAGGCTGAAGAGACCAAGGCGTTGCAATCTGGTTTCATAAGGGAGGTGCTCCATTTCCTTGATCATTCTTGTTGCTCTTTTTTGCACCTTTTCCAGTTCCATTATATCCTTCTTGAGGTGCGGTGACCAGAACTGTACACAGTACTCCAAGTGTGGTCTCACCATCGATTTGTACAGAGGCAATACAACACTTGCTGACTTATTTTCGATTCCCTTCCTAATCATGCCAAGCATGGAATTTGCTTTTTTTTACTGCTGCTGCGCATTGGGTTGACATCTTCATAGGGTTGTCTCAGAAAGTTTGGTCCCCATCAGTTGGTAAGTATAATTGGGGTTCTTTGCCCCGAGGTGCATAACTTTGCACTTGTTTAGGTTAAAATGCATTTGCCACTTTTTTGCCCACTCACACAATTTCGAGAGATCCTTCTGGAGCTCCCGACAGTCAGTTTCACTTTTCACTACCCGGAACAATTTGGTGTCATCAGCAAACTTTGCTACCTCACTATTTACTTCTAGATCCAGATCATTGATGAATAAATTAAAAATTAAAGGTCCCAAAACTGAACCTTGGGGTACACCACTTCTCACTTCTTTCCATCCGGAGAATTGTCCATTTATTGCCACCCTTTGCTTCCTACAATTTAGCCAGTTACCAATCCAGGACAAGACCTGTCCTCTAATTCCGTGGCTGGAGAGCTTTTTTAGGAGCCTTTGGTGAGGGACTTTGTCAAAAGAAGTACAGGTAGCCCTCAACTTATGACCATAATGGAGCCCAATCTTGAGGTTGCTAAGTGAAACATTGGTTAAGTGAGTTTTGCCCCAATTTATTATCTTCTTTGTTACAGTTGTTCAGTGGAGCATTCCAGTTGTTAAGTTAGTAACAGGGTTGTTAAGTGAATCTGGCTTCTCCCCTCTCCCCCCCCTCATTGACTTTGCTTATCAGAAGGTTGATCATGTGATCCCGGGACACTGCGACGACTGTTGTAAATATGAACCAGTTGCCAAGCATCCAAATTTTGATCATGTGAGCTTTGGGGGGGTGCTGCAACGGTCATAAGTGTGAAAAACGGTCCCTTTTTTTCAGCATCATTGTAACTTGGGACGGTCACTGAATGAACTGTTGTAACTCAAGGACTGCCTGTGTTGTTTTGTCTTTTCCCCACGCATCGTTCTGTCTCTGCCAAGATTCAACCTTTGAGGCCGCTGGATTGGCAGATCTTTAGTTCCAAGAGCAAACCAGCTTTTGTGTCGCATCTAATGAGCTTCTCTGTGACCCTCCTTTGAGCCCCAGCGTTCTGTCCAAAGCTCGGACGGTGAAGATGGGAGATCAGAAAACACCTTTGATGAAAAGAGAACTGAGGAAGGAAGGGAGGAAGGAAGGAAGGAAGAGAGAGAGGGAGGGAGGAAGAATGACAATGTCTCTCTTTGCCAGCCGTCTTGAGCTCCCTAACAATTCTTTCTTCTGCTGCTGCTGCTTCTTCCTTCCCTCCTTTTCATCTCCACGAAAGGCTCCGAATGGGTCAGGCTCACTCTTGATCATGTCTAGATAATATTCCGGTTTCTTCTGCTCTTTGACACAGGCTTTTCAAGACACTTCCTTGCTCCTGGCAAGCTCTGCTTTACGAGCCGTTTCCTTTGGCTGCTTCAAGGAAACACAGAGTTTCGCGTTACAATGCATGCTGGGGGAAACGATGAAAAGAGAGAATCGTGATGCGGCTGGCATTGTCAAAAAAAGTGTAAAAAAACCAATAGTAATCATCTACCATTTGGCAGGACTGTCCCAAAAAGAGAACCCATCACTGATATATACAATAGAATAGGGAATAGAATTAGAATAGAATAAGAATTAGAATAGAATAGAATAGAATAGAATAGAATAGAAAATTGAATGCAGAATAGAATAGAATAGAATAGAATAGAATAGAATAGAATAGATGGAATGGAATAGAATAGAATAGAATAGAATAGAATAGAATAGAATAGAATAGAATAGAATAGAATAGATGGAATGGAATGGAATGGAATAGAATAGAATAGAATAGAATAGAATAGAATAGAATAGAATAGAATAGAATAGAATAGAATATAGAGAATGGAATGGAATGGAATAGAATAGAATAGAATAGAATAGAATAGAATAGAATAGAATAGAATAGAATAGAATAGAATAGAATAGAATAGATCAGCGGTTCTCAACCTTGGGGTCGCGACCCCGTTTGGGGTCGCACGACCATTTCACGGGGGTCGCTGGACACCGCGGGCCGCCATTTTGTTTTTTTTATTTTTATTTATTTTTATTTATTTTTATTTTTTGGCGCGCGCGCACCACACATGTGCAGATCCGCCCGTCGCACCAAAAAAAAACAAAAAAACACAAAAAAATAAAAAAAATTTAAAAAAAAACAAAAAAAACCAAAACAAAATGGCGGCCGCAACGGGCGGATCTGCGCATGCCCGTCACGGCCGCCATTTTGTTTTGTTTTTTTAAAAAAATTTTTAGTTTTTTTTTGTGTTTTTTTTCGGTGCACGCGCCCGCGCGCCCACCCGGGTCGGGGTCACGGCGCGCATGGGCGGGGCAAGTGGGGTCTCAACTTGAGAAAGGTTGAGAACCACTGGAATAGATACTGAAATGGAATGGAATGGAATGGAATGGAATAGAATGGAATAGAATAGAATAGAATAGAATAGAATAGAATAGAATAGAATAGAATAGAATAGAATAGAATAGAATAGAATAGAATAGAATAGAATAGAAGTAGAGTAGGGATGAATAGAATAGAATAGAATAGAATAGAATAGAATAGAATAGAATAGAATAGAATAGAATAGAATAGAATAGAATAGAATAGAATAGAATAGCTTTATTGGCCAAGTTTGATTAGACACACAAGGGATTTGTCTCCAGTGCATAAGCTTTCAGTGTACATACAAGCAACAAGTGATAAATCACTATCATAATCAGAAAATACCATCATCATAAATCATAAGATACAACACTCAGTGATAGTCAAAGGATACTAAATAATCTATCAGTATAAATCATAATAGGGCACTAATAAAAGCAATCAACATAAATCATGAGATACAAACCACAAGGCTATAGTCATAAGAAGCTAAGGAAAGAGGTAATAGGAAAGATGAGAACGAGGATAACAGGTAATACAGCCCTACTAGGTGGTTTGACATTCCAGAGCATAAGACAGGGTTGTGGGAATTAGTTGCTTAGCAGAGTGATACCGGTAGCATGGGGGAAGATAGATAGATAGATAGATAGATAGATAGATAGATAGATAGATAGATAGATAGATAGATAGATAGATAGATAGATAGATGATGGATGGATGAGTGGTTGGATTATAGATAGGTGGGTGGGTGGATGATAGATAGATAGATAGATAGATGGATAGATAGATAGATAGATAGGTGGATGATAGATGATAGATAGGTGGGTGGGTGGATGATAGATAGGTGGTGGGTGATAGATAATAGGTGGATGATAGATAGATAGATAGATAGATAGATAGAGTATAGAGATGGTAGATAGGTGATAGATAGGAAGATGATAGACTGATGATAGATAGATTGACAGATGATAGAAAGACAAATATAGATAGATCATCCCTTTGTCCTCTAAAAATAGCAGAGTATCTCAAAGGAAATAAATTTCCTGTTTGGATTCTGGGGAAAAGAAAAAAAAACAAATAGAAAAAAAACTGACCCCACCCCAGAATTGAAGACTTACTCCCTCCATGGCACAAAATGTCAAGGAAACATTTCTCCAGCTCTTGGGGTTTTATTTTTTATTTATTTATTTTAGTCTTCAAAACCCTGCCAGCAGTATGAAGAAGTCTTAAATCATTATTTGTCAGCAAAATTGTAATTTTACTGCCACTGACATTGAAGCGAAAAATACATAACTTCCATCAATGTCACTCCTTTGTGGGTCTTCGCTGCATGGCTTCCCGACACAACTTTTAAAAAAAAATAAATTTTAAAAAAACGAGTTGCCAATTTTGTTTGTTATAGCATAAGTGCCACACAAAAGGCTCAGGAAATGGAACCGGCAGTATTTTATTCTGAAGGTAGGAAAACGACTTTTGAAGAGTTAGGAAAAGGGGAAAAAAAGAAAAGGCACTCAGCTGCAGGAAGGCTGCCTGAAGCAGTTGCTAATAATAATTCTTCTTACTGTTGGCCAGGAGTCTGCACTTTTAAAAAGCCTGCCATGGTTCAATGGTGTGGCATATACTCTGTGTGTGCAAATTTTCAGGCTGGCATCTCAAATTAAGAAGGCAATGAAGAAGAATCTTCTCTGGCTGGAAGACCTGGAAGCGAGTGCCAGAGTAGACCTGGGTAGATGGAAAAAACCATCTGAAACATAGAACTATATAGAATCACAGAATCCTGGAAAAGCCTTGGGTGTCTTCTAGTCCAACTCCCAACCCAAAGCAGGAGACCTTATGTCATCCTGGACAAATGGACGTCCAGTATCCTCTTGAAGCCCTCCAGTGATGGAGCATCCACTTCCAGAGGCAAGTTGTTCCACAGATGAATTGTTCTCACTGAGAGGAAATGTCTTCTTATTTCTAGAGAGTGGGAGTCGTGGCAGAAAAGGCTCTTCTTCTGGACCCCATCAGTTGAAATTCCTTCTTTGGTGGGGTCCACAGTATGCCCCCTCTGCTGGACCAATCCCATTGGAGAGAGATGGTTCCTCAGATAGCCGAGAGCCATGCTGTATATGGACCACAGACAACCATTTGACTGGGATGGTATAAGGCTCCTATCTTGAGCAGGCGGTTGGACTAGAAGACCTCCCAAGTCCTTTCCAGCCCCATGAGTCTATATTATATGGTCTAAAGGGCTTTAAAAGTGATAACCAGCACCTTGAGTTAGACCCAGAAGCAACCTGCAACCAGTACAGTACAGTAATAGTGTTACATGGGCCACCCAAGGGGGGTGCTTAAAACTGTCCATGCTGTTCATGCCCTGATGATGTTACCTAGTTTGGGTAATGAAACGTCTGCAAGAAAACAAGTAAGCTCAGAGAGCACCAAGGACCCCACAGTCCTTCTCCTCCTCCTCCTCCTCCTCCTCCTCCACAAACCCCACACCCTTCTAGCACTGATGATGTTACCTAGTTGGGTAATGAAACGTCTGCAAGAAAACAAGTAAGCTCAGAGAGCACCAAGGACCCCACAGTCCTCCTCCTCCTCCTCCTCCTCCTCCTCCTCCTCCTCCTCCTCCTCCTCCTCCTCCTCCTCCTCCACAAACCCCACACCCTTCTAGCACTGATGATGTTACCTAGTTGGGTAATGAAACGTCTGCAAGAAAACAAGTAAGCTCAGAGAGCACCAAGGACCCCACAGTCCTCCTCCTCCTCCTCCTCCTCCTCCACAAACCCCACACCCTTCTAGCACTGATGATGTTACCTAGTTGGGTAATGAAACGTCTGCAAGAAAACAAGCAAGCTCAGAGAGCACCAAGGACCCCACAGTCCTTCTCCTCCTCCTCCTCCTCCTCCTCCTCCTCCTTCTCCTTCATCTCCACAAACCTCATTCCTTTCTAGCACTGATGATGTTATCTAGTTTGGGTAATGAAACATCTGCAAGAAAACAAGCAATCTCAGAGAGCACCAAGGACCCCACAGTCCTTCTTCTTCTCCTTCTCCTTCTCCTTCTCCTTCTCCTTCTCCTTCTCCTCCTCCTCCTCCTTCTCCTTCTCCTTCTCCTTCTCCTTCTCCTTCTCCTTCTCCTTCTTCTCCTTCTCCTTCTCCTTCTCCTCCTTCTCCTTCATTCCACAAACCTCATTCCTTTCTAGCACTGATGATGTTATCTAGTTTGGGTAATGAAACGCCTGCAAGAAAACAAGCAAGCTCAGAGAGTACCAAGGACTCCACAATCCTTCTCCTTCTCCTCCTCCTCCTCCTTCATCTCCACAAACCTCATTCCTTTCTAGCCCTGATGATGTTACCTAGTTTGGGTAATGAAACATCTGCAAGAAAACAAGCAAGCTCAGAGAGCACTCCTATGTCAACCCTGAGCTATACATATTCTCCTTATTAGTACTGTCCATGCTGTTGCATTCTGTGCCAGTTGTAGCTTCTGAATATTCTTCAAGGGTAGCCCGATGTAGAGTGCATTGCAGTAGTCCAAACTTGAGATAACCAAGGTTCACTAAACTAAGATCTAGCCAGAAATCAGATTCTTAGTTTTCTTCATAAGCCTGGTCAGGACTTTTAGAGAAGCAGCCAAATTTCTCATGGTTTTACAAATTAAAGGTAGAAATCCCTGTTCTTTTGCATTCTCTACAATAGCAAAAAATGTAGATCACATTCAGGTACAGTCCGCACCTCCATTTCCTACCTCTGTTCTCTCCTTGCTCCGTTTTCCTGCAAGATTCCAGGGAAAATTACTTCTGAGGTCCCATCTTTCTAAGTTTTCACGTTCATAGCTGTGTATTCCTTTTCTTGCTGAAATGGGGTAAAATGCAGGACACTACTCCCTTTTGCCTTTTCATCAGCCTGTTTCATTTCTCAATCTGCTTTGTTTTTGTTTTCCGCATCTGTCTTTTGCTCAGAAACTGGATGCATTCCCCAAATCAAGGTCAGGCAATTTTCATCAGCTTGAGGACCATGCCAGACTTTGCATTGCAGGTTAAACATGGAAATCTAAAAGTGGGTAGGGCCGTACCGCTTCTAGAGCTTTTCAAGAGCTTAAAGGCATTAATTTTGGCTCCTTCTCGTACCCCTTGCGAGAAAGGATCAGAGGTTTTGGTCCTGCCTGCTCAGGGCCTATGGAGGTGTTGATGTTTTGTAATCCTTTGCATCTTCTGATCAAAGAGAGAAGCAACCTGGAAATAAGGAGAAACTTCCTGACAGTGAGGATAATTAACCAGTGGAACAGCTTGCCCCCAGAAATCGTGGGTGCTCCATCACTGGAGGCTTTTAAGAATAGGCTGGACAATCACTGGTATGAAATGGTGTAGGTTCTCCTGCTTGAGCGGGGGGCTGGACTAGAAGACCTCCAAGGTCCCTTCCAGCTCTATTCTATTCTAAAAACTACACAAGATGTTTATGATTTTACTCTGCCTGCTGGGATTTCAGTTGATGTCATTTTTTCTTCATTAGCCTCCAGTTCACCCAAAACCTTTTAAAAAAAAAACAGATCCCAATCTTGATGGCGTGAACAATTTTTTTTTAAAAAAAGGTCACTCTTTGCCAGTAAACCTAAGGGTTTAAGATCGTGACAGAAACCTCCATCTGGGGTTGTCAACCAATTCAGGTTACGGTTATTGTTGTATAGTATTGTTTTCTCTGGAGGAGAATACAATAATATTGAAAATAATATTTGAAAGCTGGAAAGAGCCATCTCCTGGTGCACAAGTGCTCTCCCGTGAAGATAATGCTAACAATAAACTGTTCATTGAGTCCACAATCCCTTGCCCTAATTACAGTGTTTTGCATTTGCAGCAGAATTATAGCAATATTCTGCTCATGGTGGAGGACTTTTTTTTAATGTGCAAAGAACAAAGATACCAAGATGGAGCAAAAACTGTGGCAAAGGACTATCTCTAGAGCAACGTCTGTTCTGGAAATCTCACAGCTTACATTCACAAATATCCAGATATAAACAACAACAATAATGATGAGGATGAGGATGATGTTGGAAGGGACCTTGGAGGCCATCTAGTCCAACCTCCTGTTCAAGCAGGAAACCCTATACCATTTCAGATAAATGGCTGTCTTCTTAAAAACTTCCAGTGTTGGGGCATTCACTGCTTCTAGAGGCAGGTTGTTCCATTGGTTAATTGTTCCAACTGTCAGGAAGTTTCTCCTTAGTTCTAGGTTGCTTCTCTCCTTGATTAGTTTCCATCCGTTGCTTCTTGCCCTGCCTTCAGGCGCCTTGGAGAATAGCTTGACTCCTTCTTCTTTGTGGCATGGACTACACCCTATGTAGCGGTTTCTCAAATCAGCAAGGTTACAGATATCTATCTATCTATCTATCTATCCATCCATCCATCCATCCATCCATCCATCCATCCATCCATCCATCCATCCATCCATCCATCCATCCATCCATCCAATTTCTGTAGCAGCTATAGGTATATAAGATGAATAGTCCTCGACTGCCACCTAGTGTTAAAAAGCATAGACTACACCCTATGTAGCAGTTTCTCAAATCAGCAAGATTACAGATCTATCTATCTATCTATCTATCTATCTATCTATCTATCTATCTATCTATCTATCTATCTATCTATCTATCTATCTATCTATCTATCTATCTATCTATCTATCTATCTATCTATCTATCTATCTATCTATCTATCTATCTATCTATCTATCCATCCATCCATCCATCCATCCATCCATCCATCTGTCCATCTTCTATTCAATTTCTTTAGCTGCTCAACTCAGGATTTCATTTCTTGTACCACAGAATCTTACTTGGCAGTTTCTACTGTGTTGATTATGGCTTTTGATATTCATGTTGAACTTAAAAGCAATTGTACAGCTTAACAGCAATTTTTAATCTTTTTAAAAGGTGTAATATACATCTTACTATATATTTACCACTGGGGTTTGAAGACAGAGTAAGGGACATTGGGATTGTGCAAGGAATGAATCAGGCACTGTTGAACATACCTGAAAAAAAATATTCTTCTATTCTCTCATTTGCTTAATACTAACTAGGAACAGACTTTTATGTGCAGGAAAGGTGAGTATTTTAATTTATTGCAGAAAGATGCAATTAGATGGGTAGCTTTTTGCCCATGGCTCTTTCTGACTTCTAATCACAAATGTTTGAAGAAAATAAATGGAAGCACTGGAAAGCACTGATAATGTTGCTAATTATTTCAGGGGAATATTTTATTCATGTATTTATTTCATTGAGTTTGATATGGCTGCCCACTCCAGTAGAAATCTGTTTCAAATGGCTCCAATTCCAGTCCCGGAAAAACACTTTGCGAGATTAACAAGAAACTGTTAACAATTGTGTAGGGAGTAGGGGGAAAAAAAACACCAAAAAAACCCCAGAGTTAAGCTGAACATTTTACAAGGCTCAAAAGACAGTGACAGTTTTGCTCTTCCGAATTTCAATCTGTATTGCAGAGCAAGCTGTTTGTCCCAGATAACAGCGGGAATTAAATCCTCAAACAGTACAAAGTAAATCCTGGAAGAAGGTGACCTAGCTGGTGTGCTTCAGAGAACTCGCACAATGGACGGCTAAGGGCACTAGGTATGTAGCCTAAGGTAGAGGATTAGGGGTGACAAGAGAGTGATCCTCCAGTACTTTCAGGGGCTGTCTCAGAGAAGAGGAGGTCGACCTGCTCTCCAGAGCACCTGAGGGCAGGACAAAAAACAACGGGTGGAAGATCACTAGAGAAAGATCCCACCGGGAACTAAGTAAAAATTCCTGGCAGTGAGAACAATTAATCAGTGGAACGGTTTTGCCTCCAGAAGTTGTGGGCGATCCATCACTGGAGGTTTTCAAAAATAAATTGGATAATCATTTGACTGGGATGGTTTAAGGACCCCTGCCTTGGGCAGAGGGGTGGAGTAGAAGACTTTCAAAGTCCCTTCCAGCACTGCTATTCTGTAGGTGGAAGGAAGGAAGGAAGGAAGGAAGGAAGGAGAGAAAGAAGGAAATAAAAGGAAAGGAGGAAGGAAGGAAGGAAGGAAGGAAGGAGAGAGTGAATGTAGGAAATAAAAGGAAAGGAGGGAGGAAGGGAGGGAGGGAGGGAGGAAGGAGAGAGAAAGGAAATAAAAGGAAAGGAGGAAGGAAGGAAGGGAGGAGAGATAAAGGAAATAAAAGAAAAGGAGAAAGGAAGGAAGGAGAGAGAAAGGAAATAAAAGGAAAGGAGGAAGGAAGGAAGGGAGGAGAGAGAGTGAAAGAAGGAAATAAAAGGAAAGGAGGGAGGGAGGAAGGAAGGAAAGAGAAAGGAAATAAAAGGGAGGAGAGAGAGAGTGAAAGAAGGAAATAAAAGGAAAGGAGGGAGGGAGGAAGGAAGGAGAGAGAAAGGAAATAAAAGGAAAGGAGAAAGGAAGGAAGGAGAGAGAAAGGAAATAAAAGGAAAGGAGAAAGGAAGGAAGGAAGGAAGGAGAGAGAAAGGAAATAAAAGGAAAGGAGAAAGGAAGGAAGGAAGGAAGGAGAGAGAGAGTGAAAGAAGAAATGAAAGGAGGGAGGGAGGAAAGGAGGGAAGGAGGAAGAAAGAGAAAGAAGGAAATAAGGAAAGGAGAAAAGAAAGGAGAAAGGAAGGAAGGAGAGAGAAAGAAGGAAATAAAAGGAAAGGAGGGCGGGAGGAAGGGAGGGAGGAAGGAAGAAAGGAGAGAGGAAAGGAAAGGAGAAAGGAAAGGAGAAAGGAAGGAAGGAGAAAGAAGGAAATAGAAAGGAAAGGAAGGAGGGAGGGAGGGAGGAAGGAAGGAAGGAAGGAGAAAGAGAAAGAAGGAAATAAAAGGAAAGGAGAAAGGAAGGAAGGAGAGAGAAAGAAGGAATTAAAAGGAAAGGAGGAAGGAAGGAAGGAAGGAAGGAGAAAGAGAAAGAAGGAAATAAAAGGAAAGGAGAAAGGAAGGAAGGAGAGAGAAAGAAGGAATTAAAAGGAAAGGAGGAAGGGAGGAAGGAGTTTCCAGTTGAAACCAAATGTGGCTGAGGAGGAAGATTGGCAAGAAATGGAAAGAGGAAGGAGAACTGGGTTTGCTTGGGTGAGACCTGACTCAAGAGGCAGGGAAAGGATAAATGAAGCCTTTATTCATATATGCATGTTAGAAGTGGAAATGTTGCCCCACCTACTGGATGGAAATGAACGGTTCTTCTCTCCCAGGAGATACCTGGTTAGGTTTGTGCAACACATTTATCGGAGGGGGGGGGTGTTTGTGTGTGGGGGTTTCATGGTGGTTCGCCGACCCATAAATGAGCCCACTGGGCTGGGTTCAGAGAACAGGTTAAGCCGCCAAAAGCAAACAGGAAAAACGCATCAAAGTTAAAGCTAGACAAGCTGAGCCAGCGCGAGCAGATGATGTGATTAACGTGAACACCAGGCTGATCTCTGCTGACTCCATCTCTTCATCACACTATTAGCAAAACATCTACACCAATGGTTCTCAACCTTTTCTTCACCATGGGCCCCCTTTAAATACCTTTTGTGGCCACAGACCACGGCCACGGACACCCCCACCAGACTTAACTCAAGGTTTAAAACGCTGGATCGCGTAAAATACTTATTTTAATTTTCTCACGAAGGGCTTTCCGTTTGGAGAGGAGGGGATTTCAAAGGGCCTCCGATCGTGCCAACCGAATTGGCACCATTACACTCTTCTTGCTTGCTTAGGGAAATGACTACAAAGGGACAACGAGAAGAACCAAAGACCCAACTGGAGAATATTCAGAATATCCTTTAAAATATCCTGGTTCTCTGAACCGTCATTGTTAGGAAAAGCAAAGCGATTCCGATTTGTTCCTTTGGTCTTCTGCTGGAGCATCAGCCAAGACCGAGCGATGGCCATCCCAGGCCCATTTTGCTGCCACTGCGGGCTGAAGCCTCAACCCCTTTCAAAACCGAGCCATTGAACGCAGAACAAGTGGCTTTCTGACTTTGAATGAAGAAGGTGGTTCTGATCAAGCGCCATCCGTGCAAAGAACAAGGCGCTCAGAAGCAAATTTCTCTGCTTCCTTTATCTTCAAGGTGAAGGATCAGAGGGAATATAAATCTGAGCCAAAGGAAATGCAAAGAAAGTCTTTCTTCTCTCTTGAAGTATCTGAGCCCTCCAAATTCAATCACTGACAAAGAACGTTCCCTCTCTTTCAGGTGACCTTTGACGGCTATATTTTTTTTCTTCTTTTTATGGATTTTTCTTTTCACGCTTTCCAACCTTGCCACCCTACTAAAAAAAAAATATGTACGCTGACTTGAGGAAATGAAAGAGGCAAAAGGGAAACGGGTAAGCAGGAACAGGAACGTGCCTTGGCATAAGACCTGCATAACCTTTATCATCATCCTGTCTTTCATAAAACAGAGGAACAACAACAACAAAAATGGAAAAGAAAAAAGAAGAATATAACCACAAATAGACACACACATAGACAAAAGTCTGACCATATAAATATACAGAACAACAAGAAAACAATAGAAAAGAAAATATGTGTATGTGTGCATATATTTATTTATTTATTTATTTATTTATTTGTTTGTTTATTTGTTTGTTTGTTTGTTTGTTTGTTTGTTTGTTTGTTTGTTCAAACTTATATGCCGCCCTTCTCCCAAGACCCAGGGCGGCTCACAACAACAATACAAGTAATAATATAGAATCAATTTAAAATCACTACCCACAATACTGTATAAAAAACTAGATAATTTATGACACTCACACCACACACAATCACAGTCAAAGGCCCAGGGGCAGAGTGCAACTCACACGCCCCAAACCTGTCTGCATAAATGTGTCTTCAACATAGACACACACACCCTAGACACACACATACACACACACAATTTCTTTTCTATTCTCTGTGTGCATATATATATATATATATGTGTGTGTGTGTGTTTGTGTGTGTGTATATATACACACACACATACACATATAGACACATTTTCTTTTCTATCGTTTTCTTGTTCTTCTGCTTCATTATCTCTGTGTGTGTGTGTTTGTGTGTGTAGATTAAATTTTAAACAACGGTTTCAGTAAAGAATGATCATATTTTCTTGTAATCATCCATGTGTAGTAATCTATTTCTTAGAAGAACATGTTGTCAGGTCTTCCATCTGCTGAGTAATTGGGATCATCATTTTATCTTTCCAGTCTTGAAGGATTTACCCCCTAGCAATAAGAACAGCAGAGAGAGTCGAGATTTCCGTTGTGCAACTATAAATTACCCAGAGGTGGGCATGCAGTCCACGAAATAAGCGTCTTTGAAAAGCATACAGACTGTCTTATAAAGCCAACTGCAACGCTACTCCGTGAATGGCCTCCCTGCCATGAAGGAGCCAAGATTTCTTTAGGGTATCGCTTGAACTCTGCTACCTCCAAAGGTTGGATTGCTAAGATGCTTGCTGGTGGCTACTTAACTTGCCATAGAAACGGGGGACGGGGAGCCTGGGAAAAGAAACAGGGGTTTCAAGAAGCCATCCCCGGGTGTGAGACTCAAGGTCGTCAAAATCCAATATCTCAGGGGCTGCCACAAAGAAGAGGCAGTCAAGCTAGTCTCCAAAGCACCTGAAGGCAGGACAAGAAGCAACGGATGGAAACTAGTCAGGGAGAGAAGCAACCTGGAACTAAGGAGAAACTTCCTGACAGTGAGGGCAATTAACCAGTGGAACCACCTGCCTCCAGAAGCGGTGAATGCTCCAACACTGGAAATTTTTAAGAAGATACTGGACAGCCATTTGTCCGAAATGGTATAGGGTTTCTTGCCTGAGCAGAGGGTTGGACTAGATGACCTCCAAGATCCCTTCCAACTTTATTATTATATTATTATTATTATTATTATTATTATTATTATTATTATTATTATTATTATTATTATTATTATTATTATTGTTGTGGATCATCGCACAGTCAGCCAGATGTTCAGACTGGATTTGGCATTTTTGTCCACCTATCGAGTCCTTCCCAAGGACCTGGGACAGGCAGATGTGGATGTTTGATGGTATTACAGATATCGTCACAGGATGGAAGCAGTTCCTAGTAAGGCCACCTTTTGCAATTGACTAATGGCAAATTTGTCAATGCCGACGATGATGTTCAAGTGGTATTATTATTATTGAAGCAGGTGTCTGACGGAGAAGTGGACCGTTCCCATAACAAACAGAAAGGATGTGATTGGGCAATGTGAATACATGGTGGGTAGGGGTTAGGTAAAGCCATTGTTCACTAACCAGATTTTCATGTGGGAAAACGAGAGTTGATTTTGCTTCTTCAGTGCCGGGATGTGTATTCAATAAAGAATATCTCTTATGGCACCTCAAGGCCATAGAGCAGGGCAGGGGTTCTCAACCTTTTTCAGGCCGAGACCCCGAATGGCGCATGCGCAGCGCGACGGGCCGAATGGCGCATGCACGGTGCACAAGACGAGCCGAATCGCGCATGCATGGTGCGACGGGCCGAATCGCGCATGCGTGGTGTGCACGCGACGGCCCAAATCGCGCATGCGCAGCGTGACAGCCCGAATCGCGCATGCACGGCATGCGCGCGATGGGCCGAAAAAAATGGCAGACTGCGGCGTTTGGCGACCCCCATGAAATGGTCGTTCGACCCCAAATGGGGTCGCGACCCACAGGTTGAGAACCGCTGCCATAGAGTTTCTTCAGTCTCGAATTTGCCAGCCGGATGGTTGACGCTACCCCTTAAAGTGCCATCAAAGGAGAGTTTTTAAGAACCGGTGTTACTTGTATCTTACCAACTAGTTCAGGGGTTCTCAACCTTGGCAACTTTAAGACTTGTGGACTTCAACTCCCAGAATTCCTCAGCCAGCTTTGCTGGCTGAGGAATTCTGGAAGTTGAAGTCCACAAGTCTTAAAGTTGCCAAGGTTGAGAACCCCTGAACTAGTTACCTATAGACATGGATTGTGCCTAATGAAATAGCACACAGATAGTCCTCGACTCACAACCACAGTGGAGGCCAACATTTCTATTGTTAAGCAAAGCAGTTCTTAAGTGAGTTTTGCCTCATTTTTACGACCTATCTTGCCACCATCGTTAAGGAAATCACTACAGCTGTTAAGTTAGGAACACGGTTGTTAAGTAAATCTGGCTTCCCCATTGACTTTGCTTGTCAGAAGTTCGCAAAAGGGGATCACAGGACCCCGGGAAGCTGCGACCATCCTCAATGTGAGTCAGTTATCAAATGTTTGAGTTTTGATCACGTGACCCTGGGGACGCTGCAATGGTCGTAAGCGTGAAAAACGGTCATACGTCCCCTTTTTCGGTGCCATTGTAACTTCAAGCAGTCAGCTGTAAGCGGAGAACTTCCAGTACTGAAATACGGTGAAGTTTTATTGGATGTGTAGTGTAGCAAAATCTTTTTCTGGGTTACTTTTTTCTTTTGTCTCCTCTCTGCTCTGCTTTAATAATTTAATAAGGTAACACAGCACCTCTCTGCCATAAAATAACATGAAAGATTTCAGTGGACATAAGGAACTGGCCATTTGCTTATTTTCCTCTGCCAAGACCTCTTTGATTAGAAAAAATGTGTGATTCACGGCAGACAAGGCTGCTTTATTATAGAATATAAACACAGTGGATACTGTACAATTTCTGACGGCGCAGAGAATTTATTTGTGCCAGAGGAAAGGTAAAAAAAGGATCAATTTCTCAGAGAACTGAACTGATCAGAAAGGCTTTTTAAAGGACGATGACGCCTGTTAGCTGAGTCTCTGAGGGACGTTGGAGGGGTGGTGGTGGTGGAAGGGGAAATGTGAGCATGTTGTGGGTATAGCACATTTGATACTTTACTGCAGAGGTTCCCAACCTTTTGGGCACCAGGGACCAGTTCCAGGTTTTTCCATGGACCAGAGAGTGTGGGGTTTTGTGTGCTGCCTGCATCCCATGGATGGAGCTTTGCTTGTTTGTGTGGACCAGTTGCTGGCGTGCCACGGCCCAATACCGGTCCACGGACTGGGGGTTGGGGACCCCTGCTTTACTGGATCAGGTGGTGATCGAAGCACAATGAAGGTGTTATGAAAACATCGTTGGTATGATGGCTCAGTTTGTCCGAGATGGTATAAGGCAGTGGTGGCGAACCCATGGTATGCGTACCAGAGCCCTCTCTGTAAGCACATACGCCATCGCCCCAGCCCCGCCTCCTGCTGTGGCCCCCTCACCAGCAGCTCCCCCAGAGGAGAGTGGCCCCTGAGTGTGGCCCGTGTGGAGCAGCGCAGCCAAGGACATGGCAGCCAGACAGTGGGAACAAGACTCCACCCTTGTGCCCCATTGCACGCAACTGATGCTGTGGTGCACGGGTGGATGGCATGGCTGCCCTGGCACTGCTGGACCACCTGGGCGATTGGCGGGCCGTGGAGGCAGTGAGTGGCCCTGTAGGCGGGCAGAGGGCAGGGCGGATGGAGGGCAGGGGTGGGGCTGTTTTTTGGGCACTTGGCCTCTAAAAGGTTCGCCGTCACTGGTATAAGGCTCTTGCCTTGAGCAAAGGGTTGGATTAAAAGACCTTTGAGGTCCCTATGATTCTACGTCCTCTGCAAAACACAACCAGAATTAGACCATAACTAATTTCCATTTGTGTTTTATAGTGCTTCCTTTGATCTGGATGATTAGAAATCTGAAATGAATTATTCCTCGCGTAGTAGGCTTGCAGTGGAGAGGTCATGATGCCCAACAGTCTTTTATTTTCCTAACTACTGTGTTTAGGAATATAAATTTGCGGCAGACTGAAGGCAATTGTGCTTTACTGAATTAAAGCCATCTAAAATTGCCGTTGGGCTTTCTGCATTCGCTGCGTTACGTGCAATCGAGTTCAAGAGGGGAGGCATTCATTTAAGATCAATTTTCTGCTGATCTGTAGCTTAAAACAGGAAATCTTGGTTTGGCAGCTGGTATTAATTCTGTTCTCCTGTTTGTTATGACCATTATTGATGCCTACAGAGACAACATAGTCCTAGGCTGCATTGACAGAGGGGAAAAAAATCAGGTTTGCATGACGTGAGCTTGATCAGTTTGTGATGCCTTGGTGAGACCACACTTGGAATACTGCATCCAGTTTTGGTCCCCACGACAGATGTTGAGATTCTAGAAAGAGTGCAGAGACACTAGACCAGGGGCAGGCAACCTTGGCTTTTTTATGACTCGTGGACTTCAACTCCCAGAATTCCTGAGCCAGCATGGCTCAGCTTGGAAACCTCTCCCTTTCCCCTCAGCATGGCTGGCTCAGGAATTCTGGGAGTTGGAGTCCACATGTCTTAAAGTTGCTGAGGTGGAGAAACAATGGACTAGGTCAGGGGTAGGCAACCTTGGCTCCTTTATGACTCGTGGACTTCAACTCCCAGAATTCCTGAACCAGCCATGCTGAGGGGAAAGGGAGAGGTTTCCATGCTGAGCCATGCTGGCTGAGGAATTCTGGGAGTTGAAGTCCACGAGTCATGAAGGGGCCATAGTTCCCCCATGCTGGCTCAGGAATTCTGGGAGTAGAAGTCCATAAGCAGGGGTCTTGAAACTTGGCTCTTTTATGACTCGTGGACTTCAACTCCCAGAATTCCTGAGCCAGCAGGAAAGAGCCAAGGTTGCCTACCCCTGCACTAGACAATCACCTGAGAAACTAGAAAATTACCTATCTGAGATGGTACAGGTTCTCCTGCTTGAGCAGGGGGCTGGACTAGAAGACCTCCAAGGTCCCTTCCAGCTCTATTCTAATAAGAACAAACATGATTAGGGAACTGGAGGCTGACACATATGAAGAATGGCTGTAGGGATTGGACATGTCTAGTTTAATGAAGAGAAGGACTAGGGGTGACACCAGAGCATTTCAATAGCTGGGGGGGCTTCCACAAAGAAGGGTGGGGGGATCAAACTATTCTCCAAAGCACCTGAAGGCAGGACAAAAAGCAATGGATTGAAACTAATCAGAGAGAGATTTAATGATGAAGAAATTTCCTGACAATGAAAATTATTAACCAATGGAACAGCCTGCCTCAGGAAGGTTTTTTAGAAAGAGATTGGACAACTATTTCTCTGAAATGAGGTAGGATCTCCTGCTGGAGCAGGGGTTTGGACTAAGGCCCCTTCCAACTGTTATTCTGTTAAGTAAGAATTACAGATTACAATAAGAGTTAATGCTAGTCTTGGGATACATACTCGGTCTTAGAACCTTTTATGCAGCCTTGAGTGAGATAATTAAGGTGGGATCTCTTTAACTCACCTGAAATTCTTCTGCCTGGTTTTTCACTTCACTTGGGCAGTTGCCATTTGTAAAATAAGCAGACAACGGAGTCACTCTCATCGTTGCTCTCATCCATTCCTTTCCCACCCTCCTCTCCATCCCTTACTGTTATAGTAACACGATATTAAAAGCAACAGATTTAATTCAATTATTTTGATGACGTTTAAGGATGCGTTGGAATCAAACCTTCCAAGTCTAGACCACGGGCCTCCAATCTTGGCAACTTGAAGGCTGAGAAATTCTGGAAGTTGAAATCCACAGGTCTTAAAAGTTGCCAAGGATGGAGACATCCCCCCCCCCCGCTGTAGAGCAGGGGGTCTTCAAACTCGGCCCTTTTATGATTCATGGACTTCAACTCCCAGAATTCCTCAGCCAGCGTGCCTGGCTGAGGAATTCTGGGAGTTGAAGTCCATGAGTCATAAAAGGGCTGAGTCTGAAGACCCCTGCTCTAGAGCAGCGGTTCTCAACCTTTTTCAGGCTGAGACCCCACTTGCGCCGCCCATGCGTGGCATGACCCCGACCTGCGCCATGCATGCGCGGCGTGACAACCCGAACCATGCATGGGCAGCGCGACGGGCCGATCCGCACATGCGCGGCGCGCGCGACAGCCCGAATCGCGCATGCGCGGCGCAACGGGCCGAACGGAGAAAAAAAATGGCAGACTGCGGTGTCCGGCGACCCCTGTGAAACGGTCGTTCGACCCCAAATGGGGTCGCGACCCACAGGTTGAGAACTACTGCTCTAGAGGATCATGGCTTACTTTTTATGCATATGGAGTTCCTTCAGTATGAAAGCAAATACACTTTTTTAGACTATTATTTATTTAGTGTATGATGAGAACATAACAGAAGTAAACATATACGCACAATCCACATAGTTATGTACAAAACTTCTATGGGGTATGGCAGGGGCCTCCTAACTGGATGTCCAGTTCAGCTATCCAGGTGATCACCTCTGGTGTTGCTTCCTGCAGGTCTTCTAGAGGGAACCAGAGAATGGACATTATCGTGGGCAATCTTGTGCAATATGTTTAATAATTTGCATATGAGCACCACAATCGCAACAAGGGGAATCTTTCCATCCCCATCGATAGGAGGGCAGGGGCACTTCTTCCAGTATCACACCTGATTCTGTTCAATTTCCTCCACACAGAGCGAAGTCGGTCAAAACCAGGTGATTTGGGAAAGCGATCACTAACGGCAGGGACCCAGGAAGGACTCCGGGCATTCTTGGGGTTAAACTGGATAAATACAGGTAGTCCTCGAATTACGACCACACAATTGAGCCCCAAAGTTATGTGGTTAAGTGAGAAATTTGTTAAGTGAGTTTTGCCCCATTTTACGATTTGTCTTGCCACATTTGTTAAGCGAATCGATGAAGTTAAATTAGTAACCGGTTAAGTGAATCTGGATTCATTGACTTTGCTTGTCGGGTTGCAAAAGGGCATGACGTAACCTCGGGACACCGCGACCGTCATAAATGTGAGTCAATTGTCAAGCGTCCAAACGTAAATCACGTGACCATGGGGATACGGTCCAATGGTCGTAAAGGTGAAAACTGGCCACGAATCGATTTTTTCACTGCTGTTGTTAACTTTGAACTGTCATTACGTTGAGGACTGCCTGTAACTGTTTTCCATGCTGGCCTCTGGGATTCCAATCTTGTGGTGGGCCCTGCACTGTCCTTCTGAGTAGGAAGGGCCTCACTGTTCAGCATCTTGGACTGTAGCTGAGCAAGAGATTGTTGTCTTCTAATGTGGAGTACTGTGATATTGTTAAGTACTGGTAACCAGCGCGGAGGAGTGGGATGCGACGTGGGCAGGGACGATACCCCTTGTCTGGCAAAGTCGAAATGTCAACCATTTGGGTGTGGATGCTGTTAAGCTACACACCGGCACAATACTCAGCTGTGGAGTAAACCAAAGCCAAGACTGTTATTCGGGGTTAACATCAGCCTCCTGGGATGTTCCAGCCAGTCTGTTGGGTAATTTTTGTGGCTTTCCCAATTTTCCAGCTGTTTTTTTCCAGGTGTTGCCGGAAGTTAGTGATTTGGCCAGGGACTTCGGAAAAGTTATTACGTTGTAAAATATGTTTCCGTGACTTCACTGAAGGCTGGGAGTTTGTGTAGCTGTTGCTGAGGTGGAATGTGGCTGCTTGCTTTTGGGAGGCTTGTTGGAGCGGGATGACTGCTTCAAAACAACGACCAGCCCAACCAGGTTACTAGCACAACTCGCCACTGTGGGAAACTCATTGCCGGACAATGTCATTACTTAGAATAATTTATGAAATATTTTATTTCTTGTCATTCCCATTTCATTTTGTCCCTCGGTGGGTTATGAAAGACCTCCACTTTTAAGAAGAGATTGGACAACCATTTGTCTGAAATGGTGTACGGTTTCCTGCCTGAGTGGGGGTTGGACTAGAAGACCTCCAGGGTCCCTCCCAATTCTGTGATTCTGTTATTCCTTTGGCATCCTTTCTTTAATGATTCTATTTCACATTTCTTTAATATTAGTGTAACTTTCATCCCGCAGTGAGTTGGCCGTGGTGAGTTGTCTTCGACCAGGGGTAGGCAACCTTGGCTCTTTTATGACTCGTGGACTTCAACTCCCAGAATTCCTGAACCAGCCATGCTGACTCAGGAATTGTGGGAGTCATAAAAGAGCCAACGTTGCCCACCCATCCTAGACTCTGGTGGAGGCACCATTTTTTTAATCAGGGATCCATCTTCTGGAGATCTCGTGAAAGGATCTGCATCCCTGAAGTTGGTTTTTTGGGCTGTGTGATTGACATCATCGACATAAATACATTTCCAAGAAACAGCTTCAGGCAGGTCATTGATGTAAAAGTTAAAGCATGGAACTACAAAAGAAGGCAAGCCAACATTTAGTTGGTGGTCCATAGTTCTGCAGTTAATTCTGTTCTTCTGTTTCCCCTGTCCGACTCTAGTCATCTCTGTTTCTTAGCCGAGGAAGCCAACTTTGTCAGAGGACATGTTTGTGGTCATGGGGCCAGCATGACTATATGCTGAGGTGCACAGAATGCTGTTACCTTCCCAGGGAAGTGGTACCTATTTATCTACTAGCATTTTCATGCTTTCAAACTTCTAGATGGGCAGGAGCTGGAGCAAGGAACGGGAGCTCACCCCATCGTGAGGAGCTGGGGTCTCAAACCTTTTTTCGCTTTTCCAGCTGAAAAACTCAGCTTCTTTAACCGTTGAGCTATCGCGCCCCTCTAATTATGCCTAAGCACAAAACCAAATAAACATTACACATCCTGACATCTGTATGAAAAGACTCTTGAGTACTAGGGACCGAATGGAAAAGTAGAGTCTTGGTACAAAAATACTGTCCTGATTTAAAAAAATAAACAGGTCATGAGAACAATGAGCCTTTGATCAGTTGAATAAAAAGGGGGCTTGAGGTCCATCTGCTAAGGGAGCACGAGCTATTAAAGAGGAGACAAGCCACCCGTTGTGTTCTCTGCACAAAATGTCCTTTGCCGTTCAGGGTGGCGTAGCCCCTGCGGGTGTGCGGTGTCCAAAGGTAGCGCCGTCTTCACGTCTCCGCCAAAAGCAGCCTCTTCCCAGATTTGCTGAAAACCAGCGTCACTCAACCGACGGCACTAACACGTTAAATAGAACAAAAGCTTAAGTCACACTCAGGTTTCACACGCCAACACATGTGGGTCATCTGGACGGGTCTACCACAAGAGGAAAAGGTCTTCCAGTTTTGGGGTGGGGGTGGGGCGGCTGGGCGAGACGGTTCTGCGGTGTTTTCATTCGTCTTGCTTTCTCTTGGGCTTCTTCGGATTACGAGACCGGCTTTTGGCTTTGCAGAGAGGACAGATGGGGGCGTTCCGGTGGATCTGTTGGTGGCAGGAGAGGCACGCCTGGAAAGAAGAACAAAGTTGATCTGTTAGGAGTGGGAAGGGAGACTGTGTGTCTCTTTGCTTGGATTGGCCTTCCCCAACAGGGCTGTAGGAACCAGAATTCCTAGAACAGGTATCTCCAAACTTGGCAACTTGAAGACTTAGGGACTTCTAGGACGTGAAGTTCACAAGTCTTAAAAGTTGTCCAGTTTTAGAGACCCCCCAGTCAGTGGGATGGCAAAGATGCTCAGCTTGGGAAGACTGACTCAGACTGGGCTCATACAAAAAACTGGGTCACGGTTTGGTTAACCAGAACTTACAGACTAAACTAAACCATTATTGTAGAGTCCTTGATGCTCTCTAAGCTTGTTTGGTTGTAGACATTTCATTGCCCAACCAGGTAACATCATCAGCACTGGTGAGGGTGGGGTCTGCTTCTTTATATACAATAGCTTGCCCTGCCCATATTGGTGCGGGTGTGATTTTCTCCTTGATAGTTCCTTGATTAGGGTAGTACTTAATTAAAGAATTACCTCATTAGGGAACTAGTTGATTAGGGAACTTTAGCTGTGCAGTCTTTGGTGCTCTCTGAGTCTGATTGGTTGGTGGCAGACATTTTATTACCCAGCTAGGTAACATCATCAGTGTTAGCATGGCTGAGGTTTCCTCCAGGCATAGGAGCATAACTGTTTGGGTTCAGACCAGATATTCTTTATTGATAGTCTCTGAGTAAAGACAGAATCATGGAAATTTCCTAGCCCTGTTTATAGTGCGTTTCAGTGGGATTTCTTTGAACGATCTGGAATATTTCTTCCCAGGTTGTTCACCACCTGGGCTGAGTTGCTCTTTCTAAGATAAGCTGGCAACTGGCATGCCTTCAGTCTTTTGATTATATATGGCTCCCTCCCCTCCCCTCCCTTGGACTACTTCTCCCCACAATCTGTCTGTGAAAAATGTTCCTACATCACGGTTCCAGAATTCAGAGATATGTTAGTAAAAATATGAAAAATCCAACGTCCCAGAACAGAACAGGAAAAAAAACCCCACAAAACGTTCATGATCCAAGCGGGAAAAACTCATTTCTGCTCCACAGTTTGGGACCAAATCTAAGAACCTGAAGTTCAAGGTGAATAAAAGGTTTCTGTGGTTGAAATGGCTGGTTGCAGTCTCAGATTTGGGGCCACGTGGGAAACAGGAAACATCCCACGGTGTCTAGTTTTATCACTGAACCAACTACACTGGTGTTCTTCAACCTGGGCTACTCGAAGAAGTGTGGACTTCAACTCCCAGAATTCCCCAGCCAGCCACGCTGGCTAGAGAATTCTGGGAATTAAAGTCCATACATCCCCAAGTGGCCAAGGCTGAAGACAAAAAAAAATGTAACTACTGAAATTGTGCCTACTTACCTTCATAGGAGGTGGCTGTTGTCTGAAAGTGGCCGTCTGCCTTGTGTCCTGTTTCCGGGCCACCTGCAGCTGTTGTGCAGCTGCTGCCGCTGCAGCCAAGGATTCTGGGATTGGAGGTTCCTGTGGCTCCGTCTGCCATTCGGCTTTCTGCTTTTCAAAGTAACTAGGCAAACCACAAAGCCAAAAAAAAAACAAAACGATCAGGGCTGAAAGATTCAGAAACTGACCAGCTCTTTCATTTCCCTTTTATTTCTGTAGAGCAAATGACATATGCTATCTCCAGGATGTTCTAGTGTTCTCCCTGGAGCATCCTGTCTCCCTCTGTGAAATATGGAGCAATGATGGGGTTTTTTGGGGGGAGTGGGTGGAGTATAGTTACAGAAGTGGATCACCCAGAACAGCTAGATCCATTTTTTGGTCTCAACAAAGGAGAATATTCGTAGCTCAGGGATGAAATGAGGGGTCCTTGGTGCTCTCTGAGCCTGGTTGTTTTCTTGCAGATGTTTCAACTAGGTAACACTGTGGAGGAGGAGGAGGAGGAGGAGGAGGAGGAGGAGGAGGACGGGAGGGAGGGAGGGAGGAGGACTGAGGTTCTTGGTGCTCTCTGAGCCTGGTTGTTTTCTTGCAGATGTTTCAACTAGGTAACACTGTAGAGGAGGAGGAGGAGGAGAGGGAGGGAGGGAGGGAGGGAGGAGGACTGAGGTTCTTGGTGCTGTCTGAGCCTGGTTGTTTTCTTGCAGATGTTTCATCACCAAACTAGGTGCCAGACAATCCATCATTGATTTTACCTACTTTGATAATGAAACATCTGCGAGAAAACCACCAAGCTCAGACAGCACCAAGGACCGCTCATTTCCACCCTGCCGCTTTATCGGTACTCCCAATATACACTTCCATGCATCCATGGACCTCTTCCCTTTCCCCTCCTTTCTTCGACCAGACCCAGAAGTGGTGGACTTTGCAGCTTCTCAACTTACTCAAGAGAAAGTTTTTCTTCCTCTTCACACAAATCGGGCAACCTCTGCAAGCCCAGGGTCATCCTGAGAGCATCCACATGTTCCTTGAGAGGCTTGTATTCCTCATGGAGACGGCGTGTTGACTCCAGGAGCTTGTTCAGGTCATTCTCGGACTGTTTGATTGTGTTTTCCATCTGGAAGAAAAGCAGGAGATCGAGATCCAGATCTCCTCCTCACATCTTAATGGCTAGTCCCAATTCTCCCACCTGAGGTCACTGAAGGCTGAATAAATAGCCGGGTCATGATCGTGGTGGCCTCCCTCTAAGGCAGCGGTTCTCAACCTGTGGGTCGCGACCCCATTTGGGGTCGAACGACCGTTTCGCGGGGGTCGCCGGACACCGCAGTCCGCCATTTTTTCCCCGTTCGGCCCGTCGCGCATGCGCAATTCAGGCCGTCGCGCGCGCGCTGTGCATGGGCAGACCAGCCCGTCGCGCCGCGCATGCGCGGTTCGGGCCGTCGCACGCGTGCCACGCATGCGCGGATCTGCCCATCGCGCCGCACATGCGCGGATCGGGGCATCGCGCCGCACATGCGCGGATAGGGCCGCCGCGCATGCGCGGTTTGAGCTGCGCGGCGCGGTTTGGGGTCGCGCCATGCATGGGCGGCGCAAGTGGGGTCTCAGCCTGAAAAAGGTTGAGAACTGCTGCTCTAAGGCTAGGCTTTCTCTTCTCAGGTAAAATATTCCAGAGACAGCAGAAAAACAAGGAAGAGGATGTATCTTATTGGGCACAGAACACAGAAAAAGAAGGATGTGGCTGAAAAACACACAGCTTAGTGTGCATTAGACCTGCAGCCTCCAGAGTTTTCAGCCAGCCTCGGTAGATTGGCAGGAAACTCTGGAAAACGCAGCCGGATCACCTTGAGAATATAGGTAATCCTCAACTTAAAGCAGTTCATTTAGTGACCATTCAAAGTTACAATGGCACTGAAAAAAGTGACTTAGGACTGTGTTTCACACATACAACTGTTGCAGCATCCCCACGGTTATGTGATCAAAGAGCTGTGGTGGTACAGTGGTTAGAATACAGTATTGCAAGCTAACTCTGCCCACAGCCAGGAGTTCGATTCTCACTGGCTCAAGGTTGACTCAGCCTTCCCTCCTTCCAAGGTGGGTAAAACAGGATTCAGATTGTTGGGGGCAATTCGCTGACTCTGTAAACCGCTTAGAGAAGGCTGTAAAGCACCGTGAAGCGGTATATAAGTCTTAAGTGCATTACTGTTGCCTCTGGACAAAATTCAGACGCTTGGCAACTGGTTCATATTTATGACGGCCGCAGTGTCCTGAGGTCATGTGATCCCCTTTTGTGACCAAACCTAATGGGGAAGCCAGATGCACTTAAACCATATTATTAAATTTATTAACTGCAGTGATTCACCTAAGACTTGAGGTAAGAAAGGTCATAAAATGGGGCAAAATTCACTTAACATCTGTCATCGCTTAACACCAGAAATTTGGGGCTAAATTTTGGTCGTAAATCAAGGACCACCTGTATAAAAATTAATAGCAACCATTTTGGAAGACAAGACTTTAGATCAGAGGTAGGCCACCCTGGCTCTTTTATGACTGGTGGACTTCAATTCCCAGAATTCCTCAGCCAGCATGACTCAGCTTGGAAACCTCTCCCTTTCCCCTCAGCATGGCTGGCTCAGGAATTCTGGGAGTTGAAGTCCACCAGTCATAAAAGAGCCAAGGTTGCCTACCCCTGACCTAGAGGAACATATGAAAGCAAAATTAATGTTAATTAATGTAGACTTTATTAGTTTAGTGGAGGGGTAGGCAACCCTGGCTCCTTTATGACTCGTGGACTTCAACTCCCAGAATTCCTGAGCTAGCATGGCTCAGCTTGGAAACCTCTCCCTTTCCCCTCAGCATGGTTGGCTCAGGAATTCTGGGAGTTGAAGTCTACGAGTCATAAA
This sequence comes from Bothrops alternatus, assembly GCA_034064705.1. Lineage (NCBI taxonomy): Eukaryota > Metazoa > Chordata > Lepidosauria > Squamata > Viperidae > Bothrops > Bothrops alternatus. The sequence continues at coordinate 276,384 of JARGCV010000442.1, forward strand.
AGAGCCAAGGTTGCCTACCCCTGGTTTAGATCCTCAAGTCTTTCTCCCTTTGCCCATTGATTAAGATAACTGAGATTCCTCCTGCATCAGCAGCCAGAAAGTTGCAATGGGAATCTCTCTCCGCCCCTCCACTCACAACATTAATGTCGGCATGGATGAGTCTCAATTCCTCCACATGGGCCATCTTTTCCTGCAGCAAGAGATCCATCTCCTGTTTGTATTCCTTCAGATGCCTCTCCTCGGATTCCAGAGCCTCAAATTCTGCCTTCAAGCGAGCTTTGATCTTTTCCATCTGCAGTGTTTTATTTCTGGGGAAGGGGGAGGTGGGGAGAAATGGAGAAGACAGAGAAGCTGGGTCACCAGGAGGCATCTGAGCCTTCCTCACTGCAGACAGGAGAGTCTGGCAATGAGAGAGAAAGGGAAGATTAGCTCCCAAACCAAGGGGTCTGCAGGGTGTGGTTGTGACGTCAAGATGGGCGTTGTGACGATGGACGAAAGCTCTACTTATTTGCAATCCACCACGTTGACTGTCTATGGAGATTCTCAGTCATCCAGGTTGTCCCAAAGGTGCTTTTTCAAGAGGCAGATGGGCTTTCTTGTTTTTCTTTGAAGACGTTTCGCTTCTCCTCCCAGAAGCTTCTTCAGCTCTGGCTGGAGGGTGGGGAATGGAAGAGAATAAAAGAAGGCAAAGGACCAGCTGTCTGCAAGAAGTATAAATCCTTCCATTCCTCACCATCCAGTCGGAGCTGAAGAAGCTTCTTGGGTGAGAAGTGAAACATCTTCAAGGAGAAACCAAGAAAGTTGAAAAAACACACTTTTGGGACGACCATGTTGATTGTTTTGGCCACATCCTGTTCAACTCATGATTGCTGGCATTTTGCAGCTTAGATTTTGTGCAAAAGCAGCACAAATGAGGTTTGTCCATTAAGCTATGGTTAAACCATCCATGGTTTAGAGCAGACATGTCAAACCCGCGATGTCACGCAACGTTATCGGGACAGTTATGGGGTGGGCACTGCTTCAGCGTGACGTGTCCGGCCCGCAGGCTGGCAGTTTGACACCCCTGGTTTAGAGCAATGTGTGACCCCCACTACACAGATCATACTAAAGTTATTCATTTAATTTGCTTTGGGTTTGGCTTACAAGGTGGTGTGAACTCTACCGCTGTTGGGAAAAAAAAACCCTGTTTATAATTTGGCGGAATATGCGGATTCTGCCACACGGCAGGTCTTACTTTACTTTACTTTATTTAAATTTCTATGCCGCCCTTCTCCTGAGACCCAGGGCGGCTTACAGCAATAATACAATAAAATGTAAGTTACCAATGACAATCAACCATCCAATCCAAAACACATTCATTCAATTGGAAACACATTCATACAACACCCAATCACAATCAACACTTGACTTAATATGATGTGTGGATTCAGAATTAAAGCCAAAGGGTGCCTCAGAGCTTAGTCTGGAAGTCAACGTTCTGAAGTAGAATCCCACCATCTCAAAATCCCTGCCTGGATTTCCTCTTAAATCTTTTTGAATCCCAACAAGTTCAGTTTAAAAGAACTTTTCGGTTGCATTACAGAGTGTCAGACAGCTTCCTGATCTACTGCAGGCAGTTCTCGAGTTACGACCACCGCTGAGCCCCAAATTTACGTTGCTAAGTGAGACAGTTGTTAAGTTAGTTTTGCCCCATTTTTACGACCTTTCCTGCCACAGTTGTTAAGTGAATCACTGCAGTCATTAGTCACCTGGCTTCCCCCATGGACTTTGCTTGTCAGGAGATCGCAACAGGGGATCACGTGATCCTGGGACACTGCGACCGTCATAAATGTGAGTCAGTCGCCAAGTGCCTGCATTCTGGTCATATGATCATGGGGATGCTGTGATGGTCGTCAAGTGTGAAAAAGGGTCACTTTTTCGGTGTTGTCGTAACTTTGAATGATCACTAAACAAACTGCTGTAAGTTGAGGACTACCTGGAACAGAACACAGTAAAGGTTTCTCTTGAGTAAACCCACATGTTGTCCCTCAGGGCATCAACAGGTTTCCTCCTCAAAGGAAATGTTACAACGGCACTGAAAACAAGAGACTTATGACCGTTTTTCACACTTACGACTGTTGCAGCATCTCCATGATCACATGATCAAAATCTGGAGGCTTCGCAACTGACTCAAATTTATGACGGTTGCAGTGTCCTGGGGGGGGGCACATGTGATCCCTTTTTGCAGCCTTCTGATAAGCAAAGCGAACGGGGAAGCCGGATTCGCTTAATAACTGTGCTACTAATTTGACAACTGCAGTGATTCAATTAACCACTATGGCAGGGGTAGGCAACCTTGGCTCTTTTATGACTCGTGGACTTCAACTCCCAGAATTCCAGAGCCACCATGGCTCAGCTTGGAAACCTCTCCCTTTCCCCTCAGCAGGGCTGGCTCAGGAATTCTGGGAGTTGAAGTCCACAGAGTCATAAAAGGGCCAAGGTTGCCTACCCCTGGTCTAGGGCCTAGGCCACTGTTTCTCAATCTTGGCAGCTTGAAGATGTGTGGACTTCAATCCCCAGAATCCCTCAGCCAGCATGCATGACTTCAATTCCCAGAATCCCTCAGCCAGCATGCATGGACTTCAACTCCCAGAATTCCTGAGCCAGCATAGCTCAGCTTGGAAACCTCTCCCTTTCCCCTCAGCATGGCTGGCTCAGGAATTCTGGGAGTTGAAGTCCACCAGTCATAAAAGAGGCAAGGTTGCCTAGCCCTGCACTATGGCAAGAAAGGTTGTAAAATGAGGCAAAACTCACTTAACAAATGTCTCACTTAGCAAGACAGATCTGGGGCTCCATTGTAGTCATAAGCTGAGGACTACCTTTACAACTTCCTTATCAAGCTTCAAATGACCTGAAGCCTCCTTCCACAATTCCACTGTGTTCTTCCACAATTTTGGAGCAGATCTGTTTCCTGACTATTTTCCCCAGCAGTTCTTTGCCTGGGCTGTTAAGCTCTGCACCTTCCCTGCTCCATTCACAAACACACCCACACACACCCACACACACACCCCTTGATTCTCAGTCATCCAGGTCCTGGTTGTCCCAAAGTTGCTTTCTTTCCAAAGGCAACTGGACTTTCTTGTTTTGCCTGAAGACCTTTCGCTTCTCATCCAAGAAGCTTCTTCCGTTTTGACCGAATGATGGAGAATGGAAGGATTGACATTCCTTCCAGTCACCTGATCCTTAGCACTCTTTCTGAGAGTCCTTGAGGCCACTTGGAGGTTTATCTGTGTCCTTTGCACCACTCAGGTGACCCTGAGGACACAGGTAAACCTCCAAGTGGCCTCAAGGACTCTCTTTGTTGTTGTTGTTAGTTGCGAAGTCGTGTCTGACCCATTGTGACCCCATGGACCATGTTCCTCCAGGCCTTCCTGTCCTCTACCATCTTCTGGAATCCATTGAAGCTCACGCCTCCTGCTTCAGGGACTCCGTCCAGCCCCCTCATTCTCTGTCGTCCCCTTCTTCTCTTGCCCTCCATCTTTCCCAGCATTTGGCTCTTCTCCAGTGAGTCCTTCCTTCTCATTCGGTGGCCAAAGTACTTGAGTTTCAAGTTCAGGATCTGGCCTTCTAAAGAGCAGTCGGGGTTGATCTCCTATAGGACTGACCGGTTGGATCGCCTTGCAGTCCAGGGGACTCGCAGGAGTCTTCTCCAGCACCAGAGTTCAAAGGCCTCCATTCTTTGGCGCTCAGCCTTTCTTATGGTCCAACTTTCACAGCCCTGCATTGCAACTGGGCAAACCACGGCCTTGACTATACGCACTAAAAGAGTGCAAATGGCCAGCTTTGTCTGCAAGGAACATCCATCCTTCCACTCACCACCCTCTAGTCACAGTTGAAGAAGCTTCAATTAACCAGTGGAACCACCTTCCTCCAGAAGCGGTGAATGCTCCAACACTGGAAGTTTTTAAGAAGAGACTGGACAGCCTTTTGTCCGAAATGGTGTAGGGTTTCCTGCCTGAGCAGGGGTTGGGCTAGATGACCTCCAAGGTCCCTTCCAACTATTATTATTATTATTATTAATTATTATTAAAGCACCTCTGGGACCCAGCCCCCTGGCTTAGCTTGGACCATATTAGCTCTGTGTCTCTGGAAGATCTTCAAGGTCCCTTCCCAACCCTATGATCGTGTGAAACCCAGCCAGGGCAGGTCTTTGGTTCTTTGGGTTTTCTCCCACATAGAATTTGAAGTGTCTTGGCGACGTTTCGACGAAGTCCCATTCGTCATCGTCAGGCTGGTGTTTTCGGCTTCATGCATTGCTCCTTGAAGCACAAAGCCGAAAACACCAGCCTGAAGATGATGAATGGGACTTTGTCGAAAGTCGCCAAGACACTTCAAATTTTACGTGGGAGAAAACCCGAATAGCCAAAGACCTATATACAAACACCCGCGAAAACACACACACATACATACATACATACATACATACATACATACATATCTCAACCGGCGTGCGAACGCTGGGGATGGGGAATCCAGGTGTATTCCTGCGAATGGAGAGGAAGAGACCCTGGGATGGATGGAAGAATTTTCCCCTTCTCCAGGCCGGGGGGGTCCTTTCTTTTGCGTAACCTCCCCCCCCGCCTCCTCCCCCCCGCGAAAACCTCCCCCAAGGAAAGTGGCGAAGCGATGCATCCTTACGTCGCCCCCTCCCTGCACCCCCCCGCCCTTACCTGATCTCTTTGATGCTCTCGAGTTTGCACATGATCTCCTGCTCCTCAGCCATGCTGCTGCTGCTGCTGCTGCTGCGCCCACAAGGCCGGCCCTGCTCCCCCCCGCCACCCCCCACCCGCGCGGCCGATGCAGAAGCCCAGCGGGGGGAGAAGGCAGGACGGAGGGAGATGCCCAGACAATAGAGCCCGATGCGCCGCCCGCGCGGGGCTCCTGGGCGCGGACCGCAGCTGCGGAGAGAGAGCAAAACCTCTCGGGACTTGCAGTTCCAGCCGCTGCAGCCGGCCAGGCTCCCGCCGGCAGTCGGGACTACGTCTCCCGCCATGCAAAGCGCGCGGCTCCTGCCAGCTGTCTTCCGGCAACTATGCCTTTCTTTTTTTGAAATAATAATTATTATTATTTTGCATCCGAATCTGAATAGAGATGGAATGATATAAGATATAAGATAGATATAAGATAGATATAAGATATAAGATAAGATAGATATAAGATGCAAGATATAAGATATAAGATATAAGATATAAGATATGATATGATAAGATAACCTTTATTGTCATTTTTTTCACTGTGGGCACAACAGCACACATCAAAAATGAAATTTAGTTGCCCGCTCTCAAACTGAAACACATACATGACAGACACCCAAGCATACTATATACAACATATGTATAGGCCCATATATAGACCCACCTACAACTTCTTGTGGCAAGCTGTTCCACTGGTTAATTGTTCTCCCTGTTAGGAAGTTTCTCCTTAATTCCAGGTTGCTTCTCTCCTTGATTAGTTTCCATCCATTGTTTCTTGTCCTGCCTTCAGGTTGTAGAGAATAGATTGACCCCCATCTTTCTTTGTGGCAGCCCCTCAAATACTGGAATACTGCTATCATGTCCCCCCAAGTCCTTCTTTTCTCTAAACTAATCATACCCAATTCCTGCAACCGTTCTTCATATGTTTTAGTATCCAGGCCTTTAATCATCTTAGTTGCTCTTTTTTGCATTTTTTTTCCAAAATCTAAACGTCTTTTTTGTAATATGGTGACCAAAATTGGATGCAGTATTCCAGGGGTGGTCTGTCCTGTTTCATTTTGCATTTGTGCAGGTGAGGGTGGCAGGTTGGTGCAGGAGAGGAAGAGGCTCCCCCCCCCAAGCATTATTAGAGGCGAAGGAGAGAGGGGAAAAATAGGATAGATAGATAGATAGATAGATAGATAGATAGATAGATAGATAGATAGATAGATAGATAGATAGATAGATAGATAGATAGATAGATAGATAGATAGATAGATAAATAGATAGATAGATAGATAGATAGATAACCTTTATTGTCATTTTTTACTGTGGGCACAATGGCCCACATTAAAAATGAAATTTAGTTGCTTGGTCTCAAAGTGTACACATATATAACACACATTTAAATATACTATATACAACATATGTATAGACCCACACCCCTACATATACGTAACAAATAAATATTAATCACTGTCCATCTTGAACATATAACAGAAGGAGGAAGCTTGAGAGTTCACAAGGTTGATACTGTACGGAACAAAACTGTGACTGAATCTGGATGTTCTGCTTCGGAGACCACCAAGGCCCCTTCCTCCCAGAAGGTAACAAGGAAAACAGGTCGTGAAGAGGATGTGTCGTGTCCCAGACAATCTTGCGGACCCTGCTCAAGCAACGCTTCTGTGCTATGCCCTGGATGGAAGGGAGGGAACTGCCAATAATCTTCTCAGCCATCCTCACCACCCTCTGCTTTTGCAACTCAAAAGAGTCTCTCTCCATCTTGGCAACATTAAGACATGAGGACTTTAACTCCCAGAATTAATGAATGGCTGAGGGAATTCTGGGAGTTGAAGTCCACCCATCTTAAAGTTGTCAAGATTGACCCAAAGATGCTTCCTTTCCCCCCTCCCCCAAAAGGCAACTGGACTTTCTTCTTGTTGTTTTTTTCTTTGAAAACGTTTTGCTTCTCATGCAAGAAGCTTCGTCACTTCTAATTGACTGGTGGGCAATGGAAGGATTTATATTCTTTGCAGTCATCTACACCAGGGGTTCTCAACCTTGGCAACTTTAAGACTTGTGGACTTCAATTCCCAGAATTCCTCAGCCAGCAAAGCTACAACATACACAACAAAGTCCACAAGTCTTAAAGTCTTAAAGTTGCCAAGGTTGAGAACCCCTGACATAGAACATAGAATAACAAGGATCCTTCCAACTCTGTTATTCTATGTTCTATGTCAGGGGTTTTCAACCTTGGCAACTTTAAGACTTGTGGACTTTAACTCCCAGAATTCCTCAGCCAGCTTTGCTGGCTGAGGAATTCTGGGAGTTGAAGTCCACAAGTCTTAAAGTTGCCAAGGTTGAGAACCCCTGAATTCTACACCAACCTCAGAGTGCTAAGGATCAGATGACTGCAAGGAATATAAATCCTTCCATTGCCCATAATAAAGTGAGCTTGTTGATATGGATTACCTAAGATGTTGGGGGTTTGGCTGAGAAAACTATTGTTGAAGTCCATGAATTGGTTTTGAAACCCCAGAGTTAATTTTGCTTCGATATAACCAAGCAGTGTATTCAATAAAACAGGAAGATTTTCAGAAATTTGGATTCTTGAGCTGTATGTTGACAGACAGACTATCTGTAGTCAGATCTCTGGAGAATGAAATTTTTAAAAAAAGACTGTCATTAAGTTGACAGACCAAACCATTGCAGGTGTTGTTTTTTTTTTGACACCGATGAATGGGCAGAGAAAAGCTTTCTGTGTCATGAAATGATTTACTGCTATGCGAATAACCGTCTCCGGAATGACAGGGAAGGCGCCATTAAAACTCAGTGAGGTTCCCTATTTTCTGTCGTGGGTTAAGCAGAAACTGAGTCAGTTTCAAAGCTGTATGTTTGGAGTAGGTGTGTTTTCTCCGGGGATGATTTAATTCGAGAAAATAAATGGGATGCTTTTAGAGGAACTGAGAATCCAGTTGGCAGAGCGAAAGAGGCAGATTTGGAGAACTGAAAAAAGCTCGGGCAGAATGAGTGGCAGATGGAGATGAATTATGTTCACTTTCTGCAATAGCAATATGTTTTCCTCCTGACAGGTCCTCGACTTACGACAACTGAGTCCAACATTTCAGTTGCTAAGCGAGACAGTTGAATTTTGCCCCATTTTACGACCTTCCTTGTCACAGTTGTTAAGTGAATCACCACAGTTGTTAAGTTAGTAATGTGGTTGTTAAGTGAATCTGGCTTCCCCATTGACTTTGCTGGTCAGAAGGTCGCAAATGGGGATCCCAGGACGCTGCAACCGTCATAAGTACATGCCAGTTGCCAAGCGTCTGAATTTTGATCACGTGATCACAGGGATGCTGCCTCGGTCGTAAATGTGAAAAATGGTCATGTGTCACTGTTTTCAGTGGTGTTTAACTTCAGTCACTAAATGAAGTCGAGGACTCCCTGTATCTTTGACCAAGATAACAAACCATCATGGAGAACAAGGTTCATTAGAACACTCCATGTTGTGGTCTTAATTTCTCCTTTTCAATGGTGAATGGATGAAGGGGAATCAGCTGCTGTTGGCCCAATCTTCTTTAAACTGGATCTAAACACCAACCACTTTCATTCTTCAATTCCAGTAAGAATCCTAATCAGGATCTGTTGTTTTTTCCAAAGACCGACAATTTGCCACATAAATAATAGCAGTTTGCTGGAACACAGCAAAATGTAAATGGGGGATTTCTGGCCACAGAGGAAGCAAGTGCTGCCTCAATTCCCATCCTGTCACCAGTGCAATGATGCACAATGTCATGTGTGCAGTGACACTTGCAAAATCTTTGTGGTTTCTACCTCACCTACTCAAACACACGCATTAAAAAACAGTGCTAAGTATTAAAGAATTGATTCTCGTGAAGGCGGAAGAAGAATCATAAAACAACTGATTCATTTTATGGTTTCAGGGGCAACCCGTGCAGGCCAAGGTACAAAAAAATTTGGCATTACCATGATATTCCTATAATTTTTTTCCCTTCCTTCCATTAAATCATGTTCAATTCTTGGAAATGGCTCAGATAAATTTTTGAATTTTTCTCGTCAAGGTTTTTCAGAAGTGCCTCCTTCTTAAGGCTGAGAGAATGTGACTGGCTCAAGGTCACTAGGCTGGCTTTGTGCCTAAGGTAGGACTAGAACTCAGAGCCTCCTGGTTTCTAGCCCTGTGCCTTAAACATTATACCAAACTGACTCTCCATAGCAGTCTAATAATAATAATAATAATAATAATAATAATAATAATAAAGTTGGAAGGGACCTTGGAGGTCATCTAGTCCAACCCCCTGCTCAGGCAGGAAACCCTATATCATTTCGGACAAATGGCTGTCCAGTCTCTTCTTAAAAACTTCCAGTGTTGGAGCATTTACCGCTTCTGGAGGCAGGTTGTTCCACGGGTTAATTGTTCTAACTGTCAGGAAATTCCTCCTTAGTTCTAGGTTGCTTCTCTCCTTGATTAGTTTCCATCTATTTTGGTTCTTGCTCTGTCTTAGGCGCTTTGGAAAATAGCTTGATTCCCTCTTCTTTGTGGCAGCCCCTGAGATATTGGAATAGTGCTACATCCAATCAATAAATCTACCTCGTTTTTCTAGTTAATAGGAATCTTTTCTCTGCTCTCTTCATATTTTTGTTCCTTTGCCTCATCTAATAGCACTGTAAGTATTTATTTCCCAGGTTTTTTTTCTTTTTTGCATTGTTCAATAGCTGTCCCATCTATGCTGTTAGTAAAATACAACAAGACATACACAACAAATTTAAAGTAGTCAATGATTAACTTTGAATGGTTTGTGGCTTTCGATCGATCTGATTTGAATCTGCTTCCCTGGCAATTTTCAGTCACATAAAACATTTGAATAGATAACTCTATTGCATAAAAATGTATAGGATAATAAATGGATCATTAATCTTGATGCATGGCTGATTGCTAGGTTCTGTCATGTAGCCTAGGGGCTCCTTACTCTGGTGATTTCTATCAGCATTTCAGTACCCAATGGGGTGGTTATCACATTTATCCATAGGTGGACCTGGTTTATAAATTGGATTTCCAGTGTATTTTGTATTCCAGAGCATTTGTGCATTTATAATAATAAACAAATGCAAAAAAAAAAAGCGAACGTGTTGAACCTTCGTTTGGTTAGTCTCTGTAATCAATACAGACAGTCCTTGACTTATGACCGTAATAAAACCTACCAGTGATGGTTGTAAAGCGGTGACCGACCCGATTTTACAACTTTTTTTTTTGGAAGCGATCATAATGCAAACACTGCATTTGTTAAGCGAATCCACTATTCGCTATGGAATGTTTTGCTGAAAACTGGAAGTACCAATTTCAACAGAAATATAAATCAGTCAACGTGACTGTGGGAAGCCAGGATGCTGTGACTGCAGGGGAGGTAGCAGTCAGAACTTTGGAACTGGCTTGTTATGTACCTTTGGGGAAGTTACCTGTTGCAACTTTGAATGGCCATAGTGACGAATTCGTAAGTCGAGGACTACTATAATTAAATACAATTGTCAAGACTGACTCACGCTTTCACTTACATTTTTCCTTCGCTTGCAGCTTCGCAATAATAGGGAGGGGGGTGGATGGACTTGTGGGAAGTCAGCCCCCCAGAGAAGGAAATATTAAAAGGGCAGGAAAATATATTTCCTCCAAGGATCTTAAAGAGACAGAAAAGCATGCCCAGGTTTTCTTAATAGCCCCAAGTCTGCCTCCCCCAAGCAGAAACCAGCTCTGTACAAATGCAGATGTAAACCATCAGGAAAGCTGGAGCTAGGAGATTAGGAAGACAAAGACCTAAAATCTGCATACCCCACCTGGGACAGGACATGGTAGGATTAACTCACAAAGGCCAAAGGGCACACCCAAACTCAGAATGCATGACAGAGGAAATAGCCTCAAAACGGGAACAGGAAATAACTCCAAACAAAAGGCTCCAGAGGGTATAAAAAACCTACTTCCTACATGTGCTCAGTCCTTTTTTCACTTCTCTTGCTGCCAGAACCATCTTCCTGTCTGGCTCTCCTCTCCAATAAACTACAACCTTCTTTCCAAAGCAATTGCCATGTTTATTCCCAGCTTGGATGAACCAGGATGAAGACTTTTCTTCCAACAGACTGTAGGGGTGGGAGAATGATATTCAAGCACCCATCTGTGAGACATTACGGTCATCTCAAGGACACACACCAAGCAGATGTCCCAGGGGCTGGCTGTTTCCCATAACAAAATGAACAGAAGAGATTGGTGCATGTTTTGGATTGTGGGTGGTCCGAAGGGAAAAATGGGAATTAACTACGCTTGCTTTTGCGCGGGAAAGCCGGAGTTGGTTTTGCTTCTTCTGTGCCAATGTGGTATATTCAGTAAAGTTTTATGCTCTTGGTAAAATAATGTCCCAAGTTCCTTTTTCTGGATTTGCCAGCTGGACAGTTGACATTAATAGCTAGGAGGAAACCTAAATGCAGTTGCTAATCACAGAGCCCCCAGTGACTTAGAGCCAGCTCAAACCAAGAGTGTTATTTTATTTATTTATTTGATTTCTATTACTGACAAACTCAACTAAGTGGCTCTGGGTGGGTTTACCGTAATTTTATCCTTGAGACAAAACACCGTGAGGTGGTTTGGGCTAAGAAATAGTTAAAAGTGCAGCATATAAAAAATAGGATTGGAAGTTTACATATTTACAGTCTAATGGTATACAAATACAGCACATAAAATACACATTGGTATTAAATAAAGTGTCGGATAGACGAGACGAATAAGATGAAATAACATCAGGATGTTTCTATAATCCATAACTATGACATCTTGCAAAAAAAGCACATGGATTTTGCAATGTAAAGAAATGCACCAGTCACTATCTTGTTTATGTCAACACTCCAAAGGGCTGGCAATCTTATTTAAAAAATAAATAAATCACAAAACTATGGTCTTTATGGCCAGAGTGAAAAAAAAATAGGTGAAAGGACCGACATAGCTCTATATTAATTCCTTTAGGGATACATTTTTACTTTTTTTTCATTTCAATCACTCCTTTCATCCCCATTCGGTACATTCTCTTGATTTTATTAGCACTTCGTGGTTATGTTCTGTTGCTCTATTTCACAAGACACATAGGGAAAAAGATCACCAAAGATTTAAAAAAAATTATAACTTAATAAAGCATTTCAAGATTATAAGCATTAAAATCATGAGCATTAAAAAGAAAAATGGAAACCAGTCCTATGGAAATAACTAAATCACTTTCCGACTATCAAGAAGATCTCTCGTAGGCTAACCCTCCCCGCCCCCACCCCCCAAAAATCAGGCCAGCTTCTCCAGCATCAGGACGACCCGTGTAGCCACTACACGCGTTCGCACAATCTACCGGTCACCCACTCCAGCTGGCGGGCAGCGGTGGACCCGTGCTCCCCAGCGCGCATGCGCGGGCGGGGCCGGCCTCCTCCGGCCCGACAGTCTCAGCAACCAGTCGGGGAGGGCGGGGCCGCGCGGTTGCTTAGCGACGGCGCCCGTGCGGCCTAGTCCGAAAGCCGCCTCAGCTGAAGCCTGGCGGTGGCGGCGGCGGCCCCTCTTCCCGGACTCCAGAGCCGCTTCGCTTTCCGGCTGCCGGGCCTCTCCTGCGGCCGCCCTCATGCTGTGGATGCCGCTGGGCGGGAGCGGCCGCCACGGGGCCCCCCAAGCGGAGACGCCGCCGCCGCCGCCGCCGCAGCAGCAGCAGCTGCTGGCAGACCCAGAGCGGGCAGCTGCATCGGCGAGGAGCCCGGGTGAGGAGGGCAGGGGGCTCCGTGGGTGGAGGAAGCGGGTGTCGCTGTTCTTCTGAGCTCTCCTTCCCCCGGGCAAGGCCGCGGCTGGGCTGGATCCCTTGGCCCAGGCTGGGAGAGCTTCCCAGTGCAGGGGCACTCTACCTGGCAGAGTCCCAGCGGGAGTGGGTCTGGCTGCGATTGCTGGGGTCACAGAGCCGTCTTCATGGAGGAGGGCGGAGGGGGTGGGCTTCCCCCCTCCTTGTTTCTTCTTCCCCTGCAGAGAACTGAGTTGCTATCCTGGTTTTACCTCGAGGGAGCAATTTTTTTTTTTTAATCAGTACAGGTAGTCCTCGACTTAACAACAGTTCACTTAGTGATCGTTCCAAAGTTGTAACATCGCTGGAAAAAGTGACTCAGGACCATTTTTCACGCTTAACGACCGTTGCAGCATCCCCGTGATCAGGTGATAAAAATTTGGAGGCTTGGCAACTCTCACATTTATGAGGGTCGCAGCGTCCCGGGGTGCGACTTGACAAGCAAAGTCAAGGGGGAAGTCGGATTCACTTAACAACCCTGTGACTAACTTAAGAACTGCAGTGATTCACTGAACCACTGTGGCAAGAAAGGTCGCAAAGTGGGGCAAAACCTGCTTAAGAAATGTCTCGCTTAGCAACATAAATTTGGGGCTCCATTGCGGTCGTAAGTTGAGGAATACCTGTATTTTATGTCTCTGGGAAAATATCCATCCATCCATCCATCCACCCACCCACCCACCCACCTATCCACCTATCCACCTACCTACCTACCTACCTACCTACCTACCTACCTACCTACCTACCTACCTACCTACCTACCTACCTACCTACCTACCTACCTAGTTAAAAGCCAGAGAAAGAGTTTGCCTTAAATGAAACCCAGGAAGTGGCTTCAATCCCTGGTGGGTGAACCAGGCCAGAGGAAAGGAGGCCCAGGTACCTCAAATGAGACCTGGCCTTTGGTGGGTCTGCCTTGGACATTGATTGATTGCATTCATTCATCCACTGATTGCAGTGATGGATTGAGATCCCTTTTGCTGCTGTCTGAAGCATTGGATTGTCATTTGTGGTACCAGTCAAGGAGAATATTTGTAGCTCAGGGTTGAAATGAGGGGTCTTTGATGCTCTCTGAGCTTGCTGGTTTTCTTGCAGACGTTTCATTACCCAAACTAGGTAATATCAATTCTAGTAAGGAATGTGGTTTGCTATCAGTTTATATTCTCCTTTATTGGATTGAGATCTGGCCTTTGGTGTCTCTGTCTTGGTCATGTGTGCATTGCACTGATTGATTGATTGATATCAATTTATATTCTTTATCGGATTGAGTTTTGGCCTTTGGTGTGTCTCTCTTGGTCTTGTGTGCATTGATTAATTAATTGATATCAGTTTATATTCTTTATTGGATTGAGATCTGGCCTTTGGTGTGTCTGTCTTGGTCATGTATGCATTGATTGATTGATTGATTGATATCAGTTTACATTCTTTATCAGATTGAGTTTTGGCCTTTGGTGTCTCTGTCTTGGTCATGTGTGCATTGCATTGATTGATTGATTGGTTGATATCAGATTATATTCTTTATTGGATTGAGTTTTGGCCTTTGGTGTGTCTGTCTTGGTCATGTGTGCATTGATTGATTGATATCAGTTTACATTCTTTATTGGATTGAGATCTGGCCTTTAGTGTCTCTGTCTTGGTCATGTATGCATTGCATTGATTGATTGATTGATATCAGTTTATATTCTTTATCGGATTGAGTTTTGGCCTTTGGTGTGTCTGTCTTGGTCATGTGTGCATTGCATTGCATTGATTGATTGATTGATATCAGATTATATTCTTTATTGGATTGAGTTTTGGCCTTTGGTGTGTCTGTCTTGATCTTGTGTGCATTGATTAATTAATTGATATCAGTTTACATTCTTTATTGGATTGAGATCTGGCCTTTGGTGTGTCTGTCTTGGTCATGTGTGCATTGCATTGATTGATTGATTTGATTGATATCAGTTTACATTATTGGATCAAAATCTGGCCTTTGGTGTCTCTTTCTTGGTCATGTGTGCATTGATTGATTGATATCAGTTTATATTCTTTATTGGATTGAGTTTTGGCCTTTGTTGTGTCTGTCTTGGTCATGTGTGCATTGATTGATTGATTGATATCAGTTTATATTTATTGGATTGAGTTTTGGCCTTTGGTGTGTCTGTCTTGGTCATGTGTGCATTGCATTGATTGATTGATTTGATTGATATCAGTTTACATTATTGGATCAAAATCTGGCCTTTGGTGTCTCTTTCTTGGTCATGTGTGCATTGATTGATTGATATCAGTTTATATTCTTTATTGGATTGAGTTTTGGCCTTTGTTGTGTCTGTCTTGGTCATGTGTGCATTGATTGATTGATATCAGTTTATATTCTTTATTGGATTGAGCTCTGGCCTTTAGTGTCTCTGTCTTGGTCATGTATGCATTGCATTGATTGATTGATTGATTGATATCCGTTTATATTCTTTATCGGATTGAGTTTTGGCCTTTGGTGTGTCTGTCTTGGTCATGTGTGCATTGATTGATTGATTGATATCAGTTTATATTCTCCTTTACTGGATTGAGATCTGGCTTTTGGTGTCTCTGTCTTGGTAACATCTATAGATGTTGGGCAAGGTATTTTAAAGGTCATCATTGCCAAGATACTGTGAATATATCATTTGTCTGCTGATCTTAATAAAAGAAAAAATCATGGGAATCCCTGAGGTTTAGCACTAAAATTAAAATAATAACTAGAAGAATGCTCATCTGTGCAACTGTTTGCACCTTATTATTCATCATAAAATGGCAAGAATAGGTCTGTATCTAGAATCCTGTGGGGTGTATGACTTTGGTGCTGTACTTACCCAATTCTTCAGGCATGGGTGATAGAACTACCATATCACCTGATTTGCAAGACAGGTAGTCCTCAACTTACAGCAGTTCATTTAGTGACCATTCATAGTTACAACAGCACTGAAAAAGTGACTTATGACCATTTTTCCACACCCATGACCATTGCAGCATCTCCATGGTCCCGTGAACAAAATTCAGAGGCCTGTCAACTGACTCATATTTATGACCTCATGGCATTGTGGGGTCATTTGATCAGTTTCTGACAACCGAAGTCGACGGGGAAGTCAGATTCGCTTAACAACCGTGTTACTAACTTGACAACTGCAATGATTCAATTTAACAAATATGTCAAGAAAGCTTGTAAAATGGAGCAAACCAGACTTAACACATATCTTGCTTAGCAAAAAAAAAAATTGGGCTCAGTGGTGGTCATAAGTTGAGGACTACCTGTACTTACCTCAAATAAGAGAGAAAAAGGAAGAACCAGAATATTTATCTTTTTTTTCGTTTCATTACATCTCTAGGATTGCAGCCAGAATTAAAAGCTGCTAGTATTATGGAATGTCCATTGATCAGGTTAGTATACTGGTTTGTATCGTTGGAAGAGCAGTGGTTAGGATGTGCATTGTAATAACAGCAGCAGGCCAAGAATACAGCAAAAGCCTTCGGTTTGATGGCAGGGTGCCTTTTGCAAGCAGATGTTGCCTGGATATGTAGCAGGACTCCTTGAAGTTATTTCTCAGCATTGGGCATTCCAGCATAATTATTCAGTGGAGTCTTTGCTTAGAGGCAAATCAGCCATTTTGTAAGGACCCACCCCACTTTGCAACAGAACTCTTGGAATATTCCTTCCAACAGGCATCCTTTATTAAGATAAAATGGTTGCAGGCGTTCCAGACAGGACCTGGGGGCCAAGCCCTACGTTTCAAGGTTTTAAGGGGTCCCCAGCAGCCCCACCCCACCCCACCATCTTTCCAGAGACAATCCCAGGTGTTACATTTCCACCCCCTTTTTCCTCACTGCTGGTGGAAGGGAGACTGCAGAGAGGAGCAGATGAAAGCTGATGGCCCCGTTGTTATGTTTTAGTCCTTTTGGTGGTATCCACATTCAGTCCCTTTTGAAGTTGTACAGAAGGGCCATAAAGCCCCTTTGTTCACCCCCCTTCCCCTTCATCGTATGACAGAATCCAGAGAGGGCAGAAATGGGGTTTTCCATAGTCGATCACTACGGTAGAGATGAAATATACGGTAATTGGATTCTGACACATTTCTTTGGCTACAAAATGGTTTGAACAGACCAAAGTGAAGGTCTCGTTTATGTGGCTGTTAGTTTGTAGCAGTGTTTTAATTGTATTGTAAAGTGAAAGGTTTTTATGGCATCATGAAGACCAATCCATTCCTTCAGTTACTGTGTGCGTATATTGTTATACGCACACACAAGCAGACACACCCACCCACATACGGAGCAAGAGCTAGTCATATACAAACATTTTGATGCATGCACTTTTTTATATGCATTAATGAGTTTATATGGCTGAGAATATAGTAAAATCGAAACATGTACTATGTTCTTACTAATATTTACTTTATTTCCAGGCACGGTAGTTAGCTTCCTCACGTGGAAAAATTCTTGCACTTTTTATGTGTAGAAAATAAGTTACAGGTACCTTTTAAGCAGTGAACGTTGATGTAATGAGTTTAGTAAAGCTAATTCATGGATGTTATGTAATTGCAGTTCAAAGTCATAAAAAGAATGGGAGATTTATGGCTGCAATTCAATGTGAAGTTTATTATCACTGAAAAGGAAGTTAAGGTTCAAGAGAATGATCTGAAATGATCGAACAGGCTTTTCATAACGGTGACAACATGTACGATTTTGGGCACTTCCTCTGGCTGGAGGTACTTTACCTTTGCCAGTATTAGCTATGCTGATCAGGGTTAGCATTAACTAAAGTTTGCACTTGATGGGTTGATATGCAAGCAAAAGTTGAAGTTAATCTTGACCTAGGATAGTTAATAACAACAACAACAATAATAGTAAAGTTGGAAGGGACCTTGGAGATCATCTAGTCCAACCCCCTGCTCAGGCAGAAAACCCTATAGCATTTCGGACAAATGGCTGTCCAGTCTCTTCTTAAAAACTTCCAGTGTTGGAGCATTCACTGCTTCTGGAGGCAGGTTGTTCCACTGGTTAATTGTTCTAACTGTCAGGAAGTTTCTCCTTAATTCCAGGTTGCTTCTCTCCTTGATTAGTTTCCATCCGTTACTTCTTGTCCTGCCTTCCTGCTTTGGAGAATAGCTTGACTCCCTCTTCTTTGGGGCAGCCCCTGAGATACTGGAACACTGCTATCATGTCACCCCTCGTCCTTCTCTTCATTAAACTAGACATTCAATTCCAGCAACCGTTCCTTGTATGTTTTAGCCTCCAGTCCCCTGATCCTCTTTGTTGCTCTTCTATGTACTCTTTCTAGAGTCTCAACATCTTTTTTACATTGTGGTGACCAAAACTGGATGCTGCATTCCAAGTGTGGCCTTACCAAGGCATCGTAAAGTAGTATTAATACTTCGTGTGATCTTGATTCTATCCCTCTGTTAATGCAGCCTAGCACTGTGTTGGCTTTTTTGGCAGCTGCAGCGCACTGCTGGCTCCTATTTAGATGATTGTCCACTAGGATTCTGAGATCCCTCTCACAGTTGCTACTGTTGAGCAAGGTACCCCCTATACTATACCTGTACATTTGGTTTTTCTTGCCTAAATGTAGAACCTTACTTTTTTCACTCTTGAATTTCATTTTGTTAGATAGCGCCCAGTGTTCAAGTCTGTCCAGATCCTCCTGTATCCGGGTTAGTATTAACTAAAGTTTGCACTTGATGGGTTGATATGCAAGCAGAGGTTGAAGTTAATCTTGACTTAGGATGGTTAAAATGTAACACTGTATATCATACAGAGAGCAAAACAAAGAAGAGAATTTATATTATAAATTTATGATGAGGCATTGTGTTTATCTATGACTGTTACTAATCTCTTCATCAAGGTAAGGCATTTGTTCCAGCTAGGTATAATTAATAAAATCCTCATTCTGCTGTATTTAAACTTCATTCCAGTTAATTGTATATTAGTACTGAAAACCTGCTCCATATTATTACACAATGTCTGATTGAGTTCAGTTCTTAGTAAACAAACTAAAAATAAAGCTTTATTCATTTTAAAAATGTAGCAATTGTACTTTTGTTTGTTATTTATATTTTTCATCTCGCTTTGCCATTTCGGAAAATAGCCAACGCAGTTGTCAGTGAAAATATATATTTAAAAAGTACAAACGTATTAAAGCGTAAAAATCAATCTCTAAAAAAAAAAAGAAATCAATAGATTAGCACCTGTTTTAACAGATTATTTAAGAGCCCAAAGCATAGCTACAGAGAATGTAGTTATCTGCCAGTTCAAGGACC
Organism: Bothrops alternatus; assembly: GCA_034064705.1. NCBI lineage: Eukaryota > Metazoa > Chordata > Lepidosauria > Squamata > Viperidae > Bothrops > Bothrops alternatus. The sequence goes on from JARGCV010000442.1 coordinate 295,227, forward strand.
TATAAAAACTGCAACTATATGGGTAGCATTGGCAGCAAGTTACTCAAAAGGAATCTAGGCTCAAAATCAATAGAATAGAATAGAATAGAATAGAATAGAATAGAATAGAATAGAATAGAATAGAATAGAATAGAATAGAATAGAATAGAATAGAATAGAATAGAATAGAATAGAATAGAATTGCAAGGGACCTTGGAGGTCTTTAGTTCAGCCCCCTGCTCAAACAGGAGAACTTATACCAGTGATGGCGAACCTTTTAGAGACCGAGTGCCCAAAAACCACTACCCCGCCCCCACTCTACCTCCCGGCCGGCCGGCCGGCTCCGCCCCCACCCACCCCCTGCCCCACCCACCTGCAGGGCCACGCACCGCCTCCATGGCCTGCTGCAGCAGATTGCCAGGCAGCCCTGCAGCACTATGGCAGCCATGCCCTCTGCCCACAGCCCGCAGCATTATCTGCACGCTATGGGGTGCAAGGGCAGAGTCTTGTCCCTGTTGCCCGGGGGCGACTCTCCTCCAGGGGGGCTGCTGGTGAGAAGGGGGCCATGGGGGGAGGCGGGGCTAGGCAATGGTGTGCGTGCCCACAGAGATAGCTCCGAGTGCCGCCTCTGGCACCCGTGCCATAGGTTCGCCACCACTGACCTATACTATCTCAGACAAGTGACTGTCTAGCCTCTTCTTAAAAATCTCCAGTGATGGAGCGCCCACGATTTCTAGAAGCAAGCTGTTCCACTGGTTGATTGTCCTCAGTGTCAGGAAGTTTCTCCTTAATTCCAGGTTGCTTCTCTCTGTGGTCAGTTTCCAACCATTGTTTCTTGTCCTGCCCTCTGGTGCTTTGGAGAATAGTTTGACCCCCTCTTCTTGGTGGCAGCCCCTCAAAATACTGGAATACTGCTATCATGTCACCCCAGTTCATTTAGTGACTGTTCGAAGTTACAACAGCACTGAAAAAAGTGACTTATGACCATTTCCCCCACTTATGGCCATGGCAGCTTCCCCACGGCCATGTGATTTATCTTCGGAGGCTGGATAACTGACTCAGGTTTATGACGGTCACAGTGTCCCAGAGTCGTGTGAGGGGAAACCAGATTCCCTTAACTGTGTTACTAATTTAAGAACTGCAGTGATTCACTTAACAAGTATGGTGAGAAAAGTTGTAAAATGGGGCAAAACTCACTTAACAAATGTCTCATTTAGCAACATAAATTTTGGGCTCGATTGTGGTCGTTGAGGACTACCTGTAATTCCCCCCCCCAAAGTCTTAAACTTGCTTGGTTCATATGGAGTACAAAGAATACAGATACGAAGAAATTCAGTGAAATTATACCCTCCTGTAAGAGCCAGCTGGTCTAGTGGTTTAAGTCCTGGAATAGAGGACCAGAAACATGAGTTCTCTGCCTTAGAAGTAAGGCCAGCTGAATGACTGTAGGCCAGTCTCTTTCTAAAGCCTAGGAAAAAGATGGCGCAAATCACTTCTGAAAACATTGTCAGGGAAACGGGTTGTCAAGACTGAAGGCACAGTAAAACAAATGAATAAATCCCTGTATTGTCTGATGCTGGAGACAGCAATCAGGGAAAACCTTTTGTTTTTGTTTGTTGATTGTCCAGTTCCTTGACACGTGAGAATTACTCCATGGACCTGTGGTCAGGTTCTTCTGCTGTGTGCATCGTTGTAGAAATTAAAATGTGTACACCGTGGGAAATTAAAATGGTAGCTCCGATGTATATCTCAGGGCTGGGTGTTACTGAAAACCTCTGCAGATGTGTAGGCTAATGATAATAAACTTGGAGGGGGGGGGAAGCACCTACTCTTTGCCTAACTCAAAACTTGACCTAATTACTTTATTCATAGGTATTTATAATACAGAGCTGGCACTTTTTCTTTATAAGGTTTATTGGTTTGAATTCTGCATGTTGTGAACTATTTATGGATTGTTTGTTACAAGCAGAAATTGTGATTTTAAACTACTGAGCCCACAGTAAGCAGATTTGGAGAAGCACCCCACTTATAATTTGTACATGTGATGAAAAATTTCATCCATTTGTTCACTGTGTGACTAGCACTGTAGAATTGATTGGCTTTTATCTATTTTCTTTCCTTTGTTTAGCTGGGTTACATTGAATTGCCCTGTATTACTGTATTAATTATTCCAAATGTTTGGAATCATTTTATCATTAGGACTGACCCAGACTGAATTGTAAGTTAATTTGATCCTTAGATTTTTATAAATATGAGTACTTACATATTCTGGAGACATTTCTGCAAAAGTGAATTCAGAAACTTCAATGGCAACTGAAATTTTTAATGGAATATTGATACGTAAAAAATATTTACCAGTGAGTTTTCAGAGCAGTAACAAATTTTCAGTTCTGAACTTCTCTCTACTCTTTTCATCTTTTGGAGACTGCTGTGTTGAATGATTCCCTAATAATTTGGTGGATTGAATCTGCTCTATAGTATATATTACCTAAAAAATAATTTTCATTCTCTGGCTATCTCTTTAATCTTTTAGCAATATATAGGTAGTTCTCAGTTTACAACCACAACTGAGCCCAACATTTCTGTTGCTAGGTGAGACATTTGTAAGTGAGTTTTGCCCCATTTTACGACCTTTCCTGCCACAGTTATTACGTAAATCACTGAGGTTGTTAAGTTAGTAACATGGTTGTTAAGTGAATTTGGCTTCCCCATTGACTTTGCTTATCAGAAAGGGGCCAAAGGGGATCCTGTAACTTCGGGATGCTGCCACCATCATATCAAATATGAGTCAGTTGCCAAGCATCTGAATGTTGATCACATGACCCCGGGGATGCTGCAACGGTTGTAAGCGTGAAAAATGGCCATAAGCCTCTTTATTTTCAGTGCAGTTGTAACTTTGAACAGTCACTAAATGAACTGTTGTAAGTTGAGGACTACCTGCATGCAGCTTGAGTTGATGAATTGTTGCACTGGAGCTATTATGTGTGGCTTCACGTAGTCTATCGAAAATGTGATGTTCCTTTATGACAAAATTCCTTGACAAATATAATTGACGCTATTAACTGTCATTTATTTATGAGTGAATAACACATGCTTAATTGGTATACAACAAGAATGGTAGGACTATGGAGTACTTTGTGTTGACATTGAGAGCCACTTTGATCTAGTGCAGCGGTTCTCAACCTTTTTCAGGCCGAGACCCCACCTGCGCCGTGCATGCGTGGCGCGATGGCCCGAACTGTGCATGCACGGCGTGCGCACGGCGACCCGAACCGCGCATGCGTGGCGCGACGGCCTGAACCAGGCATGTGCAGCGCGCGCGCGACAGGCCAAACCGCGCATGCACGGCGTGATGGCCCGAACCACGCATGCGCGGTGTGCGCAACTGCCCGAATCGCGCATGCGCGGTGTGCACGATGGCCCGAACCGCGCATGTGCAGTGCGTGCGACGGCCCGAATCGCGCATGCACGGCGCAATGGGCCTAACTGCATGCACGGAGCACGCGATGGCCCAAATCGCGCATGCGCGGCACAATGGGCCGACAGCCGAGGGGAAATGGGAAAAAAAATGGCGGACTGCGGTGTTTGGCACCCCCGTGAAACGGTCGTTCGACCCCAAATGGGGTCGCGACCCACAGGTTGAGAACCGCTGGGCCGCGGCAGGCCAGCAACCGGTCTGCACAAACAAACAAAGCCCCATTCGCGGGATGCAGGCAGCACACAAAACCATGCCCCTTCCGGTCCGCAGAAAAACCTCTCTCCACGGAACTGGTCCCTGGTGCCCAAAAGGTTGCAGACCTGCAGGTTAAGGCACCAGGCTAGAAAATCGGTGACTGTGAGTTCAAGTTCCGCCTTAGCCATGAAAGCCAGCTGGGTGACTTTGGGCCAGTCAGTTTCTCTCAGTCCAACCTAATTAGATAAAATTGCTTAAATTTATGATTAGATGACATCGTAGAGTATTAATTCTGCAGTCTAATTAGGCATGACTTAGAACCAATTTCTGGTCAATTTAATTGGACTTGCTTTTCTGTCCTGCACTGGACTGCAGCCTTAGGAGAAGGTATAAACGGAGCATTTTTAAGTCACATTGCTTGAGACTGAATCCTGCATTCATTAAACAACATATTGGTCAGTTTTCCCAAGTAGTAGATTTTACTAGAAGTGCATGGAATCATAGAAAATCTTTTCTGCTGTATTATTTTGAGTAATGTAGTTTAGTTGAACTGTCCAGATACTTTGACGTACTGAAACCCCATAGGATTGTAGAAGCCCAGGCTGTGTTCTCTTTGGTTTTTCCAGTATAGCTACGATTTTTATTATATAACGGAGACTAAAGATACAGTCCCTCTGACAAGAACATTTCTCTCTCTCTGTAATTTGAACAAAATTGCTTCCATTTAACGAGTGACCTATTTAAGACTGCACATTGTATTTATCTCCTGCGTATTCCTCTTTAAACTTTAAAACGTTTTATTTTAGAATGTTTGGGCACAATTCGATATGAAATTTTAATGTACCACCCAGATTGGAGTGAAGAAGAGTTTTGCAAAAGGATAATCATATGATTCTCATTTATTTCAAGAGGCCTGTACTAAAAGCCATGCTGGTGGTTTATTTCCTACTTGTTAAAGAACAATGGGAAGACATCCTTAGACGTTAGTCTCTTTTAAGGATGCTGATCAGTTTTATATGAAATTGTGAGCAATGTCACGGTGAAAAAAAAAAAGGATAATGAGGCAAACAGATTTGTGGAAAAGCTTATTATAGTCAGCATGGAACTTCTATTTCAGTATTGCAGTATTGTGATCTAATGAAACATAGCAATTGAAATTTAAGTTTTAACTGTCAAGTCTACAAGAGGAATTGGGTTCAGTCTCGTCTTTAAGGTTCAATAATTTGGAAAAAAAAATGCTGGAATGTGTGCCTGACCTCTCTGTACAGTATATGGAAGGCTTTTTTCTTTGGTTAAATTTATGCAGCCAAGTTTTACAATTCAATTAATTGTCCTGAGTTAATGAAGTAATAGCTTACTGAAGTAACAGGCCTAGTGGCCATAAGGACATGAAGTAAATACATTTTTCTTGCTTACAGTGGGAAGATATCTATTTAAATGTATCTGTGTGGAGATCATTCACGTGGCAAGCTTTGTGTGAGATTCTAATGACTTTCAGTCTTGTCACAGCAATTATTCTAGTAAGCAGACTTACTCCATGGAACTGCTGCTGTGAAATTGTCTATCTCTTGATGCATTTTATGTAACCCTCTAACAACACCTGAGTCATACTCTATGCTGAAGTTCTAGCCAGTATTAAGTTACATATTTTTATTGTTTTGCTGTGGAGGTGGAGGTAGGAGAGAAAGAAGCAGCAGCTGAGGCAGAAATCAACTAAAGCCAAGCATCTTAATAACTGCATGAAGCAAATATGCCTCTTAGTTAAATAAAGTTGAAGAAAAATTGCTAGGAGGAAACATTATCTTTTTCACAATGGATGCACATAATCTAAATATTTTGTGTCCTTCCCAGAATGCATAATAGTACAAAACCTGACTGAATAAGAGATGCTTTTTCTTTCTTTCTTTCTTTCTTTCTTTCTTTCTTTCTTTCTTTCTTTCTTTCTTTCTTTCTTTCTTTCTTTCTTTCTTTCTTTCTTTCTTTCTTTCTTTCTTTCTTTCTTTCTTTCTTTCAACATAAGGTGTCACATTCTTCCTTTCTGACATGACAGCGTGCCTGGCTGAGGAATTCTGCAAGTTGAAGTCCACAAGTCATAAAAGGGCCAAGTTTGAAGACCCCTGGGCTAGACATTTATGGATTGTAGATTGGTTTTTCTATTGAAAGAAAAAGATCTGGGCATAGGTTAGCTTCAAAATATTTGTATGACGTACGGAGTGCAAGAAACTCCAAATTATTCTGGAGTTGATAATGGAAAAATTAATTTCCACTTGCCAACTGTGGAATCTAATTTTGTCCTGTTAGCAAAGAATATGATATGTGTCCCACTAAAAGTTCAGAATTTCCCAAAAGGAGGCAGGCTGGAGGTTGGAAGACTCACTAGATCAATAATCTGGTCAGCCTTGGATCTGCAGGAAGTACATCCCATAATTGGAGAGCTGTGAATAGTAGCACCTCTAAGTGCACACGTAAGCAGGCTTGATCCATACTCAAATTGAGCTTGGAAATTTGGCAATATATGTTTTTATAAAAAAAATACAGAAGTGTTATGTTCGCAGTGTCGTCTTTAGTTAGCTGCCTTAAGTGTTGCATTTTGCCTCAGCTGAAGCTGTTGAATGCTGTCTATAGAAAATGCATTAATGAACAGGTAGTCCCTGATTTACAACAGTTCGTTTAGTGACCACTGAAAGTTACAACGGCACTGAAACATGTGACCGATCCCTGTTTTTCACAGTTAACGACCTTTGCAGCATCCTCATGATCACGTGATCAAAATTCAGACGCTTAGCAACTGGCTCATATTTAGAACAGTTGCAGCATCCCAGGGTCATGTGATCCTATCAACTGCAGTGATTCCCTTAACAACTGTGGCAAGAAAGGTTGTAAAATGGGACAAAACTCACTTAACCGCTCTCTCGCTTAACAACAGCAATTCTGGGCTCATTTGCCGTCGTACGTCAAGGACTACCTGTAATTATGAAATCAAAGTACTGAGAACTGCAGCCAGATCAAATTGACTGGTGGCATCTGAGGCGCGAGACATAGATGTCCCAACGGTTCTTTTTGTCACTCAAGATCTAGAGAACAGCATAGAACGAAGAGGAACTTCTAAGTGCAAGCTTTTAAGAAGAAATGCCTCAAATTTTTGGAAGATTTCAGAGAACCCTAGGCTGAAATTTGAAATAAACTTCTGGAAAAGGAAGGTTAAAATCAGATACCAACTTCACTCTCCTTTTGACCCATCATCTAATAAAATGGTTTGTTAACTCCTGTCTGGTTTATCTGCAGTCGAAAACAATTCCAGCATATGACCATATTTTGTTTTAACAGTTTTGATCTCCATGGGATTGAAATGTTTTTTTTTTACATAAATTAGCCAAATGTTATCGTAATCTTCGCATCATGTGCTTTTGTGATTATTTTCTTTTACTAGGAATTCCTGTACCTACCATGTGAGGCTGTAACAGAGATACCAGAAATTATTTGGGCCTTTTAGAGAAGAGAAGAGAATACTTTAATGGTAAGTTAAATTCTTCCATTTCTTTTTAATGCATGTATTATTCTTCAGAAGAGTAGTTGGCTTAGTCCCGTGGTGGCGAACCTATGGCACGCGTGCCACAGGTGGCACGCGGAGCTGTCTCTGGTGGCACGCAAGCCATTGCTGGGCCAAGCTGTTCCCTTCTCTCCTCCGTGCATGGGCAGCTCTCCGCACATGCGCAGTCTGGGAATAGGCGAGAGGCTATAAAAGGAGCAACTTTTGGCGGAAGCAGCATTTGCTGTAGACAGTGAGAGAGCGAGCACGAGTCGGAGCGGACAGTGAGCAAGTGAGCGAGTGAGTACGAGCCGACAGCTCGGTGGCCACGGCCACTCAGTGTCCATGCCCACCTGGCACCCGACGATGCATAAGTGGGTTTTGGGTTGCAGTCTGGGCACTCGGTCTCTAAAAGGTTCGCCACCACTGGCTTAGTCTATGAAGCATGGAGCAATATATGGTTTGATGCTACGTTCTTAACTTGAACATTTGTTCTAATTGCAGAGCATTGCTTCAACATATTTCTCATCACCCAAAGTATTTTGCTAGAATATCAGTATCTTTTTTTCCCATTTAAAATACGTTCGTATTCAACTATGAATTTGATTTGAAGTTATGGAAATATTGTCATGTGAACCTTTATTAAAAATAAATTGATATTATTTATTTATTTATTTATTTTTGTGATTTCTATACCGCCCCCCTACCGAAGGACTCGGGGCGGTGTACAGCCCAATTAAAAACATCAACATACAAAAAGTAAAATTATTAAAAATAGATTAAATAATTTGGCCCAATCATTTAAAAACCCAATACATAATCTTAAAAACTCAATCCCCTAAAAACAACTATGGCCTTGTTGGTACCGGAGCTACTATCCCAGGGCGGCTTGTCGAAAAAGATGTGTTTTTAATTCTCGACGGAAGGAGCGCAATTCCGTCATCGTGCGGAGTTCAGGGGGGAGCTCGTTCCAAAGCGTTGGAGCTCCCACAGAGAAGGCTCTCCCCCTGGGGGTCGCCAGCCGACATTGTCTGGCCAACGGCACCCTGAGGAGACCCACTCTGTGGGAGCGTACCGGACGGCGGGAGGTATTTGCTAGCAGAAGGCGGTCCTGTAGATATCCGGGTCTGATGCCATGGAGCGCTTTAAAGATGGTCACTAACACCTTGAAACGCACCCGGAAGGCCACCGGCAACCAGTGCAGCTCGCGCAGGAGCGGTGTTACATGGGAGTGCCATGACGCTCCCGTCACTACCCGCGCGGCCGCATTCTGGGCTAGCTGAAGCCTCCGGGTGCACCTCAAGGGGAGCCCCATGTAGAGAGCATTACAGTAGTCCAGCCTGGAAGTGACGAAGGCACGAGTAACTGTGCATAGCGAGTCCCGGTCTAGGAAGGGATGCAACTGGCGCACCAGGCGAACCTGATAGAACATCCTCCCGGCCACGGCCGTCAGATGGTCCTCTAAAGACAGCCGTGAATCCAGGAGGACTCCCAAATTGCGAGCCCTTTCCGCGGGGGCCACTGTTTCGCCCCCAACGGACAACGAAGGAGTCAATTGACTAAACCGGGATGACGGTAGCCACAGCCACTCGGTCTTGGAAGGGTTGAGCTTGAGTCCGTTCTTCCCCATCCAGACCCGCACGGCCTCCAGGCATTAATACAAAAGGGGTTATGTTGGAATGTTATTTGAGATGAGATTCTTTTGTGTAAGAGGGGAAAATATACACTAATACATATAGAAGATCTCCAAGGATCCTTCCAACTCTGTTATTCTATGTTCTATGTCAATTAAATATTTCGGGTTCTGTGGTTCATACATTGGAGATTTTCTTCCTGTTGGCCACTAGGGGGCAGGTTCTATTTGAATTAATGTATTAAATGCTGGCTTGGTTTCCACCAAGAAAATATTAGGGGAATAGTCAACATCACTTTATTTTCCTTGGGGATGCTGAGAATTGAAACCATGATCTGGGACTGATCTTTGCTCTTGAGAAAGCAGTTCTGGGTCACTTTTTCCCCATTGCTGGGGGTGGTGAGAGTGGGAGGAACACTCTGACTGCAATTTCCTTGCTTGAATTAACCAAATAAAGACTCAAATTGCTTTTGGGATTACTGTTGGGGAATCAGTAAGAGCTTCTGCTAGATGCTCTAATAGGAATGTTAAATGATGTGCCAAACCTTTGCCTAAATTTGACGATGGAGTAGATGAAGATTGATAAACTGAACCAGAATCAGTATAAGATAAAAGGCTGAGCCAATTTGGTCTGGTGGTTAAGACACCTGGCTAGAAAGCGGGAGACTGTGAGTTCAAGTCCTGCCTTCGCCATGAAAACCAGCTTTTGGTGACTTTGAGCCAATCACTTTCTCTCAGCCCAACCCACTTCGCAGTGTTGTTATTCTTCTGGGGAAAATAGGAGGAGGAAGAAGCATTAGATATGTTTGCTGCCTTGCGTTAATATATATATATATAAATAAAAAAGAGGCAGAATCTTGATCATGCTGGCTGGGGAATTCTGGGAGCTGAAGTCCACGCATCTTCATGCTGCCAACGTTAAGAAATACTGCTATAAAGAAGAAGTCTCCAAACTTGGCAATTTTAAGACTTGTGGATTTCAACTCCCAGAATTTCTCAACCATCCGGCTAAGGAATTCTGGGAATTGAAGTCCACAAATCTTAAAGTTGTCAAGTTTAGAGACTCCTGCTATAAAGCAATGGTGGACATACTTAGTGCTGTAGTCCCAGTGTAACGGTTGAAGGTCTGAGATTAATGCATGGAGAAATGACACAAGATTTTTTTGTTTGTCTGTTGTTTTTTTCTTTAGCATTTTCCTGTTTTAGGGTTTTTTTTTGGTACATCATACATTTTCTAATTCAAGAAATATGTGCTGTACACGTTTTGCAGTGGGGCTAGGAAAGCTTTGATATCAAAGAAAAGAGGTTTGGGATGGTCTCTGGCCTTGGGAGCTGACGTTTCCCATATTTGTAATGATTGCTTCATTTGTATTAACAGAAATCAAGACTTCTTTGATTAATTATGTAAACTATACCCAGGCCTTTGGGTGATCTTTCTTATATTAAGAATTTTTTCCCTCTTGAATATCAAGTTGATGAATGTTATAAAGGAGACAATGTGCCCACACACCATGTACACATGATATAAAGGAGAGAATGTAACACACCAAACACCATGTAACATGATAATGAAGTTTACACCTAATAGACAGATATTATTGTTCTGACAATGTTTATAAATTTTAGGGATGTCAAAGAGAGCTTTAAATACCTGGCTTGCTTTTGAAAGTGGTGTGGTAGGCAGCTGATCCCATACGTCTCTTTCAATGACCCTGCCATTTGGAAATTGTTTTGTGTCCTCAAAAATGATTAGCTCAGTGTTTACATTTCATATAATTCCCATAACATTTTGAAAGGTGGATTTACATTCTTCCTGTTACTACTACCACCCCTCTCATGCCTATTGGGGCTCTAGGACATATCATATGTTGTTGATTGCCATGTATTTGAGGCTTCACGTGCCATTGGAATAATATGAGATCTACCTGTTCCAGTGGCATATTTGGTTCTGGTCTTTGATCCCTGCAGGAAGTTAATTGAGATTATTTGCTTTTGAACGGGGGTCTTCCAACTTGGCCCTTTTATGATTTGTGGACTTCAACTCTGCACGCTGGCTGAGGAATTCTGGGAGTTGAAGTCCACAAGTCATAAAAGGGCCAAGTTGGAAGACCCCTTATCTTAAATGTAACAAACAAAATGGAGGCTGGCTGAGGAATTCTGGGAGTTGAAGTCCACAAGCCATAAAAGGGCCAAGTTGGAAGAGCCCCTGCTTTTGAAGAACTTTAGGTAATGTTCTTGTGGTTGCTGCTACTTGGGAGTGAAATCCTGGCTTCATAATTCATCCACGTCTCAGAGGTCTCTGAAGCACCCTGTGCTGTTTGTCTGTAAATTAGATGGATTGGTGGGACCTTTTTTTTTTAGAAGTATTTTATTAAGTTTTATAAACCTACGGGGGGGGAAGGGTCGGTATAGATAATGGGATTCAGGGTAGTAAGGGATTGGGATGGAGGTAGGTACAACAATGGGTTTGCCCCCAACAACATTCCAAGCTTTAGCAAACAAACTACGGTCCGGGTACAAGTATTCAGTGGGAATAGTTAATATAATAATAAGTAACTGTAGTCAATGTAGATATGCAATAATTATAAAGCGTATCAAGTAATCAGTAAGCATCAATCATCTTAATAAATTTTAAAATCAATTTTCATTAACTCATTTTGCTAACCATTGATAAAAAATTTTTTCCCATGTTTTAAAATAAACTGAGTCTTCTTTCTCTTTAATCTCTAAGGTTAGTCTATCCACTTCTTGATACAATTGTCTGAACCAGAATAGAAGAGTGTCTACAATCACAATGATCAGCTGTTATGCCTTAACATTAAAAAAAGCCAAAGAAACCTGGAGTGAAAAGCATACTGGTTTTTTATTTTTCGTTTTTGTTAGTTCATGGTGCATAATTGCCGATAAGAGGAGCCAGTTTGGTGTGATGGTTAAGCCACCAGGCTGGAAACCTGGAAGACAGTTTTAGTCCTGCTTTAGGGTTAGAAGTCAGCTGGGTTACTCTTTTTTCCAACCCCCAAGAAGGAAAACTTCTGAAAATATTGCAAAGTGCACTCTTGAGTTGCAATAAATAAATCACAAAAGACCTTTTTAAAAGGCTGGTGTAGCAAACTTCATTAAGCACCATACTATGTGGCCAGGACTCGGGGCCATTCTAAAATACATGTTTTCTCTGAATTGCATTAGCAACCCCACTAGTCAGTCGTGACTCTGCTGAAAAGCAATGTTTAGATAAGGATGCCTGGTTGCTAAGCAACGGGCAGCAAAGGCTTAAACACTTAAAGCTGTAGTGCAAAGTTTTCACTTCAGATGATGACATCTTTGCAGATTACAAATGGGAAGCTGATAGCACTGGATTGTTTTCTCTTTAAATTGCTTTGTGTGTACCTGTGTGTTGTATTTATCTCTGTACCGCTGTATTATAATGAAGTTTAAAATTTGTGGGGTCCTGGATGGTCTCTGAGCTTGTTGGTGTTTTTGCAGACGTTTCATTGCCAAACCAGGTAATATCAACTTACAATTTTGAAATTTGCTACACCACATGACAAATGAGCCTTATTTACCGATTTTTCTGCTGAGATTAACCTAGGAATCCGATAATAGTCTCCCATTGTTTCAGACGGGAGAAAAAGGACGTCTTTTGTTTTAACAGTTTTGTTTCTGGGTAATGTAATTTTTGTCATTTTTTTTTCTTTCTGCTCAGACAGGAGAGATCTTTCCAAAAGTTTTGTCAGGAGAAAGCTACTGTTTTCAATAAACAATCACAATGTTAATCCAATTTATAATCTTCTCTTCCTGGTGTGGGAGTAAGAATCTTCAATTTTTGATATTTGGATGTCAGCACTATTATGTCACCAAAATAGCATGATGTTACACAAAAGAGAGGCATTACCACTTATAGGAAAACTAAGGTTAACAGAAATGCAAAAAGGCACATACACAACTTTCACGGGGGGGGGGGGGAGTTCCTAATATGGGGAACTCCCCAGCCACTTCAGTGACTAAGGAATACTGTCCCAAAGAGGACTGGTTGTAATTCCTCTCAAAATGTAAACCACCTCAGAATGATTAATGGCAATAAAAATCATCTTAGGATTACTTCCTCATAGCCATGTGTTTAGAGGCAGTGGTGATTTTCACATGAAAGTACCCCTTGGTTCTGGTGTTTTTTAAAGGAAAAATGACACAGCTGAATTTTCTTAATAGCTTTCAGAGTTGACAACTACTTTAAAAAAAAAAAAGGGAGACAGAAACTCCTGTGAGTCATGGAAGTGGGTGTGTTTCTGCAGAGAGCAGCTTTATCCAGTCCCTTAGCAGAGTCCAAAGAGTAGAAAACTGCTATGCACACTTATTTTTTTGCCAAGAACGTATCATCTGTATTAGCGGTGTGGATGACAGGTAAGCTCTGAAGACAGCTGTGAGTATCCAGCCGCAGTGCCTTTGGAGATCCAATTTTATATTTACTTTATTGGCTTTGGAAGTCTTTTGGGGAGATTTGTTACAGTTCTTTCAGTTGCCTCTTCTTTATATGGCAAGAATATGTGTGATTCCCCCCTCCCCCAATCTTAAGAGATTTTGGATCCATCAGGGATAGAATTTGGCTAGAGATCCGAACGAAGCAAGAAAAAGGATTTTGGAAAAAAAGTGTACATTTTAATGTTCTGAGGTTGATTCTGAAGGAGGAAATATTTCTGAAAAGAAAACGTGTATGTATTTGCTTCTGCTACTACACCTTTTAGAAGAGTTTAAGTTGTGGCTGTGAAAGTAGTTTGCAAAAAAGGAAAGGTGGGAGGAGAATATATTTAACCCTTCATCTTTCAAAGATGTGTTCCTCTGATGGTGCCAGTTGCTTTTATTCCAATCAGTACATTGGGTTGGAAAACAAATACCATCAGAAAGGATATTCGTGTGGAAAGAACATGTCAGCAGCAGAATTAATTGCCTCTTGTTAGAGCTGTTTTGAATTAAAACACAAGCTTTTCATTTTGTTAAGATTTAAGAAGTTGCTTGTTCTGCATTTTAGGTTGTGCAACTCTTTATCCTTGTTGTGCAAATAAGGGCACATGCAAAGTTCACCAGTAAGAGCTTATAACTGACTAAATTGCTTATTTAAGAAACTGTTGGCAAGTAATATGAATACATATCCAGTAGATAACAAGGTTCTTATCTCTATGATATTTCACACTTACACTAGTTTACATAGTAATCTACACAGGTTCTCTTTTATTGCTTTTAATCTGTTTTGTTTTGTTATTTTGTGCTTTCTTTATTTCCTGGACTTAGAATTGTAACTGCAAGTTTTTAGACCAAATATTTTTATATCCATGTAAAAATAAGACAGATGCATACAATGCTGATTGATCTGGTTTTACATTTTTCAATGACTTCCTTTTGTAGGATACCTTTTGTTTATAATGAGTTGCCTTGAATATTCAAATAAAGTTTAGAGACGTCGCCAATAATAACAGAATCTCAAATATTAGAGTTGTGAAGTTTCTTTCTGTTCAAAATATACTGAAAGGATAGGCTTGCACAAATAGGGTTTTGTGTTTGTTTTTAAAGGGGAGAAATCTAGTAAGATTAAAAAAGGACAATAACTGGCATAGACTTTTTGTGGTACTTCTCCAGTAAATGTGAGAAGAAAAGTACCAGGCTAATTGCACACACCAGATGCTTTTGCTGGAGGAAGAACTGATCAAATTTGCAAGTTGGCAGGAAAAGCCAATACTCCAGCAGATAGGCTCAAGATGCAGAACGATCTCAAAAGACTTGACCCACTGGGCCCTATCTAAATGAAATTCAGTGTAGAGAAAAGTAAGGTTTTGCATTTAGGCAAGAAAAACCAAATGCACAGGAATAGACTAGGTGATACCTGGCTCAACAATAGTACCGGTACTGTGAGAGGGATCTTGGAGTCCTAGTGGACAATCCCTTAAATATGAGCCAGCCGTGTGCTGCAGTTGCCAAAAAGGCCAAGGCAGTCCTAGACTGCATTAACAGAGTGATAGAATCAAGATCATGTGAACTATTAATGCCACTTTATAAGAATACACTTGGAATATTGCATTCAGTTTTGGTCGTCACAATATTAAAAAAGATGTTGAGACTCTGGAAAGAAGGCAGAGAAGAGCAACAAAAACGATCGGGACTGGAAGCTAAAACATAGGAAGAACGGTTGCAGGAATTGGGTATGTCTAGTTGAATGAAAAGAGGGATTAGGGGTGATATGATAGCAGATTTTCAATATCTGTGCGGCTGCCTATTCTCCAAAGCACCTGAAGGCAGGACAAAAAGCAATGGATGGAAACTAATCAAAGAGAGAAGCAACCTAGAACTAAGGAGAAATTTCCCGACAGAACAATTAATCAGTGGAACTAATTGCCTTCAGAAGTTGTGGGTGCTCCAAGACTGGAGGTTTTTAAAAAGAGACTGAACAACCATTTGTCTGAAATGGTATAGGGTTTCCTGCCTGAGCAGGGGGTTGGACTAGATGACCTCCAAGGTCCCTTCCAACTCTGTTATTCTGTTATTTTGAGTTGTTAGAAACTGTTGTATATTCCAGTCTGTGTATGTATGCAGTGATATTAAGGTTTGCGTATGAAAATGTCATAATCTATCTAAGAATGTTAGTTCCCAGGAAGACACCAAGAATTGGAGCCCTAACCAGGTCTAACCCCTCCCACAGAGATCTCCTATATATTTGTATATATATGACAGCTCCTCTCTGCTATTCATTAAAACAGGGATAACTTTTTTCAAGCCTTAGGAAACATGTTATTTTTTCAATCAATTGCAGAGCTGTGTTATGTTTGCAAATTCTGAAATATTATCTATCTATCTATCTATCTATCTATCTATCTATCTATCTATCTATCTATCTATCTATCTATCTATCTATCATCTATCTATCATCTATCTATCTATCATCTATCTATCTATCATCCAGGGTGCACTTTTCTTAAACAGATTCTATCTGTGCTTCAAAGACTTGTTTCCCTTTTTTTCAAATAGCATCTGAATTTATTTAATATTGTCTGTTTTTTGGTAAGTTAGAAATAGAGGAACTTCTGTGAAAGAAGGCACAGACATTTGCCAATGAATTGGGACACTTAATATTAGACCATCCTCAAGTGGATACTTGTCCAATATTTAACAGAAAGATTTCCAAGAAGCGAGGGTGATTAGTCTTTTTGGGCCCCGTTGGGAAACAACCCTTAAGGCTGCTTCTCTGTAATTTAGTACTTCAGACCCCAATAGTCAGTTTCATTAACCTCATTAGAAATAGTGAACAGCTGCTAAATTAGGTCCCATTAACTTGAATGAAATTTTAGTGTGCCTGGTTTTCTTTGGATCTGGGACAGTATTTATAGAATCATAGCATCTTAGGGCTGATAAGCTCCTTGGAGGTCTTCTACTCCAACCCCTTGCTCAATGTAGGAATCCTTGTACCATTCCAGATAAATGGAAGTCCGATCTTTTCTCGAAAACCTCCAGTAATGGTGCACCCATGACTCAGAGAGGCAAGCTTTTCCATTGATTAATTGCTCTCACTGTCAGCAAATTCCTCCTGAGTTCCAGGTTGGATCTCCCTCTGCCCAACCTTCACCCAACCTTCTTGTCTTGCTCTCAGGTACAGTAGAGAACAAATTGACCCACATCTCCCTATGACAGCCCTTCAGGTATTGGAAGACTACTGTCCTGTCATCCCTAAACCTTCTCTTTGCTAGGCTAAACATACTTAGTCCCCTTAGCTATCCATCGCTACGGTTTACCCCTTTCATTTGATGCTCTTCTCTGCACTCTTTCTAGGGCCTCAGCATGTTTTTTCGAATTGTGGTGACCAGAACTAGATGAAGTTCTAGACAAATCATGCATGGGATAGAACAGGTGGATAGAGAAAAATTCTTTTCTCTATCACACAATACTAGGACAAGAGGGCACTCCCTAAAGCTCATAGGTAAGAAAGTGAGGACAAATAAAGGGAAATATTTCTTCACCCAGAGGGTCGTTGATTTATGGAATTCACTTCCTGAAGGGGTCATGACAGCTGTCAGCCTTGATAGCTTCAAGGCAGGGCTAGATAGATTCATGGATGCCAAGTGTATCGGTGGTTATTAAAACGGATGTCCATGTGCCGCCTCTATGTTGGTTGAGGCAGGCAGGATTCCCTTGAGTACCATTTGTTGGGGGTCAAGGGAAAGGGAGGGTTTTGCCTTCTCTTTCTGCTCAAGATCCCCATGTACAATTGGTGGGCCACTGTGTGACACAGAATGCTGGACTCGATGGGCTTTGGCCTGATTCAGCAGGGCTCTTCTTACGTTCTTATGTTCTTATGTGTGGCCTCACCAGTGCAATATGCAGCAGTACTGTACTATCACTTATGATCTCGATGCTATCCATTTGCTGATGTAGCCTTTTTTTTTTTTGGCAGCTGTAGCATCCTGTTGTCTCATACTTAAGTGGTGGTCTCCCAGGACCTCTAAATCTCTCTTACATGTATAACTGTTGGGTCAGATATTCCCTATTCTATACCTGCGCATTTGGTTGGTCCTGCCTAAATCCAGGACCGTACTTTTCTCACCACTGAATTGTATCATAATGGATAGGGTACAATACTCAAGTCTGTCAAGGTCCTTCTGAATTTTGAGTCTATGTTCCAAAGTGTTAGCAATTCCCCCCAGCTTGGTGTAATCTGCAAATTTGATGAGCTTTGCTTCTATCCCCTCATCTAGATCACTTATGGAGATATTGAAGAGTACTGGCCCCAGTACAGAAACTTGAGGTACCCCACTGCATTCTTCCCTTTATATAGAGATAGTTCCAGTAAGGACCACACACTAATCCAACTGGTGGTGGTACTGTCTATCTCACATTGTTCTATTTTACCAAGATGTAGGCTGTAATCTACTTTGTCAAATGCCTTACTGAAATCCAAGTATACTATATCCACAGCGTTTCCTTGATTCACTCATTTATTCACTTTATTGAAGAAGGCAATAAGATCTGCTCTTAACAAACCCATGCTGGCTTTCACCTTGTTCATTTCGAGATTGTCAGAAATTTGCTGCTTGATTAACTCTCCCAGGATTTTCTCAGGTATTGATGTCAAGCTGCTTGTAGTTTCCTAGATCCACTTTTTTTTCTCTTCTTTTTGAAGATTGGAATCACATCAGCTCTTTTTCAGTCCCCTGGCAAGTACCCTTTTCCTCCAGGAGCTCCAAAGGATTCAATTCTAGGAGCTGAAATTCACAAGTCTTTTTTTTTTTTTACTGAGATTTAAGTCCTTTTATTTCAACTAACATTAATATAATTTCTTAAATACAGACTTTCCTGTATATGCTTTGCTAATAGCTGTTTTTAACAATGTTTTCTCACCATTGTAAGTTATTATGTAATGAAAATAACCTGAAACTTTCAAGAAAAGAGCATAGACCAATTATAGTCAAAATTTTATTTGACATAATCAAATCAGCACAAATCAGCGTTTCCCACCAACATGAGGAGCAGAACAAGAAATTCACAAGTCTTGAAGTTGCCAAGTGTGGAGACTTCTGCTTTTTAAAAAAAATCAGACTTTCTCTACTTTTCAAGAAAGTCTGCAAACCTAATCACAGGGAACTATAGACCCCTATCCTTGCGGCCCTTTAATTCTCTTAACGAGCCTGGAGAAAGCAGAGATACTCCCAATGGCTAGTAATGCTGTCTTGTTTTCTCCTTCTTTGAAGCATTCAACAACCCTTTGAGGCAGAATAGAAGAACAAGGAGAGGAGGGCCAGGTTCTCTATCTTCTGTCAGGCTGTCTTAGATTTGCTGAACTCCCTCCGTACTAGACATAGTTGGTAAAGACAACCCCTAAAAATAGATAGGAAAGTGGAGATCCTGCAACCCAATGCCCATGTGGTTCCAACCCCATCCTCAAAATCAAGTCTTGCTCTTTAGTCTTCGTTAAGATTTCTGTCCTTGGAGCTAACTGCTAGCTTGGCTTCCCACAGTATAGGAAACGTAGGCAGAGGAACCACAATGAGCCCAAACCATCGCCTGCTTGGCAGAATATATCTTGATGATCTGCAAAGTAGCAGTGGATCGATTCAGCCTGAAGGATCTGGACTAGTGAACAGGGTTAAGCATTTTACAAAAAGAAGGAACCTTCCCAAGCGCAACCTTCAGCCTCCGACACTGACTTACCAATGGCCTTAACAAAGGATTGCAACCAAGCTCAAAGTTGTCAGCTTGGCTGCAGTCCTTTGTTAAGGCCATCTTCCTTTTGATCTCTCATCGTGAAGCAATAATCATTCTCTCTGCCCATCCTCATATCAAAAAGTTCCTCAGAGCAGGGGTCCCCAACCTTGGGAACTTTAAGATTTGTGGACTTCAACTCCCAGAATTCCTCAGACAGCCATAGTGAATCCTTTGGAGTTCCTGGAGCAAGAGGGTACTTGGCTGGGAGTTGAAGTCCACAGGTCTTAAAGTTGCCAAGGTTGAGGACCCCTGTCTCAGAGAGTCTGCATATTAAGACCAAGCAGTGTCCACTAGTACCCACTATGGGATGATGCCCTAACCCAACTCCACCTTCAAACCCTTGCCTCAAAGCATCTGGCATGGAAAGCGGTGTTCCTGATGGCCATAACCTCTGCCAGGCAGGTATCCCAGATAAGGCTGCTCTCTCTGCCAAGATTTTTGCCTCATATGGTACAAGCTATCACGGACCAAATCTTTGCATCTAAGCTGAATTTGGCCGCCCACCACAGATCCTTCTCATCTATCATAATTTTAAAACCGAGTTAGAGGAACTGTGGTGGTGCAGCGGTTAGAATGCAGTACTGCAGGCTAATTCTGCCGACTGCCAGCAGTTCGATCCTGACTGACTCAAGGTTGACTCAGCCTTCCATCCTTCCGAGGTTGGTAAAATGAGGACCCAGATTGTTGGGGGCAACAGGCTGACTCTGTAAACTGCTTAGAGAGGCTGTAAAGCACTATGAAGCAGTATACAAGTCTAAGTGCTATTGCTACGTGTATAACGACGTCATGCAGATGTGAAGATAACATCCAATGCCGGTAAATAAGTCATGGCCATCTTATTTATTTATGTTTTCTTATTAGATTTTTTTATCTTGCTTTTATAAATACCTCAAAGTGCTATTGCTATTTGAAATATTGAATGGTACTCCCAGGCTCCTAAACACTTTACAGCAGCCCTGTCATAGAGGTGTTAAGGTGTTCACGGTCTCCAGGTGAGTCAAGTCCTGCCTCAAACTAGCTGTCAGAATCCAATTATATTTCATCTCTAGTTATCGACTATGGAAAACCCCATTTCTGCCCTCTCTGGATTCTGTCATACAATGAAGGGGAAGGGGGGTGAACAAAGGGGTTTTATGGCCCTCAATTCCTTCGGTACAACTTCAAAGGGATTGAATGTGGATACCACCAAAAGGACTAAATCATAACAATGGGGCCATCAGCTTTCATCTACTCCTCTCTGAAGTCTCCCTTCCGCTGGCAGTGAGGAAAAAGAGGGTGGAAATGTAACGCCTGGGATTGTCACTGAAAAGATGGTGGGGTGGGGCTGCTGGGGACCCCTTAAAACCTTGAACCGTAGGGCTTGGGCCCCAGGTCCTGTCTAGAATGCCTGCAACCATTTTCTCTTAATAAAGGATGCCTGTTGGAAGAAGTATTCCAAGAGTTCTGTCTTCTTAAGATGCAAAGTGGGGTGAGTCCTTACATTAGACAGGACCTGCAGAATTAGTCCACCTGGAAGGGAGAACCTTGTCGGGGGACTTTGCAAAAATTGCCATGTCAGACGACGGAGCAAGGAAGGGCGAAAACTCCCCGGAAAGGGAGCCGCTGCCCCGACTGAAACCCTGCCACATGTCGGGATCTGAGAGATCAGATTCCTCAGGAAAAGAGGTGGAGACATGGGACCACAAACCTCGGTGGTCAATGGGCGTTGGAAAGAAAGGCGAGTGGGAAAAGAAGTCAAGAAAGGTGACCCTGAGACGGGGCCAACCAACCAGAATGGAAGCAGGAGATGGAGAGATCCCTGCACGCCAGTGAAGAGGAAGGGAGCTGGGCACTCTACTCGGGCTGGATCCTAGAGAAAGCTATCGACCTGATGAAGAGAACTCTCAGCTCCCTAGGAGAGGAGAATTCTGAGCCCTACAGCCACCCCAGCTCCTGGAGCCGCAAAGGGAGAGACACCGAGGGGGAAGTGGAACCTGCAGCCCTGGGGACATCTGCTGATCCAGTAGTCCCCACTTCATCTGCACTAGATGAAACTAGCAGGCATACAAAGCACAAGCTGATTAAAAAAAGGGTTGAGCCTACACCATTCATTATAGGAGAAATGGTGTACTTATCTACAAAATACCTAAAGTCCCTACAACCCTGTAAAAAACTTGGACCAAAATATATAGGGCCTTTTCCAATTAAAAGAATCATAAACCCAGTAACAGTAGAATTAGAATTACCCAAAAATCTCAGTCAAATACACCCAATATTTCATTGCAGCTTGCTGAAAAGAGAGCATCAGTCATCGTTATGGCCAAAAATCCCCCCCCCCACCACCACTTCCAATCATGGTGGAGGGCGAACAACACTTTGAAATAAAGGAAATCCTAGACTCTAGGAGATATCATGGAGCGACTCAGTACCTAGTTGCATGGAAACACCTCCATGCCTCACAAAATGAGTGGGTCCATAAACGTCATGTCAGAGCCCTGAAACTATTAAAGAAGTTTCACACAGAGTATCCTAAAAAGCCTGACTAACTTGTATACCTGTTTTGTTTTCTTTCAGGTGGATCTATCTTATTTTTAAGGGGGCAGGATGTCAGAATCCAATTATATTTCATCTCTAGTTATTGACTATGGAAAACCCCATTTCTGCCCTCTCTGGATTCTGTCATACGATGAAGGGGAAGGGGGGGTGAACAAAGGGGTTTTATGGTCCTCACTTCCTTTGGTACAACTTCAAATGGATTGAATGTGGATACCACCAAAAGGACTAAAACATAACAATGGGGCCATCAGCTGTCATCTACTCCTCTCTGAAGTCTCCCTTCCACCAGCAGTGAGGAAAAAGGGGGTGGAAATGTAACGCCTGGGATTGTTGCTGGAAAGATGGTGGGGTGGGGTGGGGCTGCTGGGGACCCCTTAAAACCTTGAACGGTAGGGCTTGGGCCCCAAGTCCTGTCTAGAACGCCTGTAACCATTTTCTCTTAATAAAGGATGCCTGTTGGAAGAAATATTCCAAGAGTTCCGTCTTCTTAAGATGCAAAGTGGGGTGGGTCCTTACACTAGTCTAAGAGGCTAGCCCAAAACGAGCCTGCTTCACAATGAAGTGTAGCACATTTCATTAGAAAGGTAGAACATAAGAACATAAGAAGAGCCATGCTGAATCAGGCCAAAGCCCATCGAGTCCAGCATTCTGTGTCACACAGTGGCCCACCAATTGTACATGGGGATCTTGAGCAGAAAGAGAAGGCAAAACCCTCCCTTTCCCTTGACCCCCAACAAATGGTACTCAAGGGAATCCTGCCTGCCTCAACCAACATAGAGGTGGCACATGGACCACCAATACACTTGGCACCCATGAATCTGTCTGACCCTGCCTTGAAGCTGTCAAGGCTGACAGCTGTCACGACCTCTTCTGGAAGTGAATTCCATAAACCAACGACCCTCTGGGTGAAGAAACATTTCCTTTTATTTGTCCTCACTTTCTTACCTATGAGCTTTAGGGAGTGCCCCCTTGTCCTGGTATTGTGTGATAGAGAAAAGAATTTTTCTCTATCCACCTGTTCTATCCCATGCATGATTTTATACACTTTGATCAAGTCACCCCTTAAACGCCGTCTTTCAAGGCTGAAGAGACCAAGGCGTTGCAATCTGGTTTCATAAGGGAGGCACTCCATTTCCTTGATCATTCTTGTTGCCCTTTTTTGCACCTTTTCCAGTTCCATTATATCCTTCTTGAGGTGCGGTGACCAGAACTGTACACAGTACTCCAAGTGTGGTCTCACCATCGATTTGTACAGAGGCAATACAACACTTGCTGACTTATTTTCGATTCCCTTCCTAATCATGCCAAGCATGGAATTTGCTTTTTTTACTGCTGCTGCGCATTGGGTTGACATCTTCATCGAGCTGTCCACCAAAACCCCTCCTTACCGCTAGGAGACAGGCAACCGATAGAAATCTTTCCAGATCATACTGTGCTTCCCAGACTTCTGAGAAGGATATATCAAATCAGAAGATTTAAGGCACATACGGCAGCTTTTAGCTGTGTTGTCTGAGAATTCTGGGCATTTCTGAATTCTGGAGGATGAGGAAGACTGCTACCGGTACGCAGAATGCAGAAATATGGCAAGGTATAATTGTAGCTGGGGCTGCTAATGCAGTCACGGACAATCTAAAGTTATAAGTTTGGTAACGTGTTGAGCGAGCAAGCTTTGTTTGTAGAAATTCAAAAACAAATACTAATACTTTTTTTCCAAAAATCTTCAGCAGACTCTCCACTGTTTTTCAAACGTAAGGGATTGTTTTCATTGATTTCATAACAAATTAGGCAGGAATTCCATGTTTATAAAATGCAGTCCGATGTGCCTTTAGGCTTAGATCATATTTAAGTGATCTTTTTTGGACTCAGTCCAAAGTTCATGCTGTTTCTAGACCACTGGCAGAAATCAGGTGGTTTACGAGGACATGTTCTGGGATATCTGGGAATGTGGAAGATTTTTCCTCGCCTTATTTTTAACTTTTTCCCCTTAAGCGTTTGTTCCATTTTTTTTTTAAACTAAATCCTAGAGGTGTTCCTCTGATTCTGCTGCTGAAGATCTCAGCTCCAAATTCCTCCAGTTAAGGAATTCCTGGCAGTGACTTCCATAGCTAGGCATTTAGGTTATTGTGCAGCAAAAACAAGCCTCAATAATTGGGAGAAACAAATAACCCCACATTTCTGTTTTGAAAAAAATAATAATTTATGCTTCAAACTGGTTTGTGCTTACATGTCAGTAAATCAGTGTTAATTTTTAATTGCCAACAAAACCCCTGTGGCTGCTGTTTATTTTTTCTACTAAATTTCAACGCTGAAATGTTAAGTTTCTTGTTGACCTGTGTTGGAGTGAGGATTTCCACTGGTGATGTCTCCCCCCCCCCTCCACCTCTTGAAGTTAAAAAAAAAAAAGGCGGAAGAGAGACCATTCCTTTCTGTAACTCATATGGAAATTCTGAGCTGAGAATTCCCCTTGATTTGCATAGTTGGGCTAGAGTGTAAGAGAAGCGTTCAACTTTACTTTTAGTTTTCGGTTTCGGAGAGCACGTGGGCTATCAAAAACTTTAAAAGGAGCAGACTTCACATTGCAAAATATTCCCCAGGTTGCAAAACAGATATCAGTAAACATACTAGTTTCCCTTTTTTTCTTGAGGGGGAAAAAAAAATACCTAAATCGTTGTAGTAGCAGTTCCTTTCTAATGAACTTTCCCAAAAGAACGGCTTTCGGTCACATATGGAGATTTGTGGTGAAGCATTCTTAGTCTCTACTTAACATTTCAACCTTGCAGGATGCTGTTTAGCAGACCTCAAAGTGGACTGTGGGAAAAGTGGATTTTTTTTAAAAAAACAAACCCTCTGTTATGGGGTGAGAGGTTGTTGAACTTAAGGTTTCAGGCCATCACACAAGGTCTCAGCAAATACTGTGGGTTTGTGCACATTACAATTGATGAGGGACACCATTGATTAATTGGTGAGGAACATCTCCTGTATATAATCTGTGTTTGCATAACAAACCATCTTCCTGTCTCTTTCTGCCTCATTCCAGTTTGAATTCTTCATAAGTTTAGCCACTCTGTACATTTTATGAAGCAATTTGCAACTCACAAAAGCTGATTCCTTTCAGTAACATTTGTGGTACCAGACTCCTCCTAAAGAACTATGTTTCTCTCTTATTTCTTGGAGACATAGGAGAGACACATCATTTATATTGTTTATACGTAATTAATTTATTGGAGAAGGATGTTTCCTGTGTTGGAGGAAGAAGGCATGAAGCAGAAACATAAGGAATAGGTGGACTCCAGTGATATTGTGCATTACGTCCTACCTAGCTTTTGACACACCTATATTTGCTCTAGGAATACTTGCCATTGAATTCAGTGGAATTTACCTGTGAGACGGTGTGTAATATATGCATAAGAGAGTTTTGTTGCTTTCATAATGACTTCCTGATCCTGGGCATATTGGCCAGTCATCTGATTGGTGGGCAACTTGAGAGCAGTCCTGTCAAGACACAAGAAACCTGGAACCAAGGTTTTTTCAAATGAGTAGAAGTTTATTCCATACTAGCTCTCTATAGCAGGGGTGTCAAACTCAGTTTCATTGAGGGCTGCATTAGCATTGTGGTTGCCCTCAGGGGGCTGGGTGGGTGTGGCCAGGGTGGGTGCGGCCTACTGGGTGGGCGTGGATGGAGTGGGTGTGGCCTACTGGGTGGGCGTGGCCAGCTCTACATCGTTCGGGTCAAGGGTGCCTGTGGGGGCCTGGGCAGGAGTGGGATAGATCTGAGGGTCTCTGGCAGAAAGTGGGGGGACCAGGGCAAGTGCCAAGGCATGGTTCACTGGAGGAGCCTCACTGTTCCTCTCAGGCCATGCCGGGGTGGGGGGGCTTATGGAGCTAAGACTGAAGGCGTTTCAGCATAGATGGCCACCACAAAATTGTACATTGGCTCCTGGCCGGCTTGGGCCAGGGCCAAAGCAGAGGGGGCCGTTCCTTCACTGTTTCCAGGATGGCTTCGCGGGCCACGTGAAACCACGGGCCGCATCCGGCCCCCGGGCCTTGGGTTTGACATGTCTGCTTTATAGGAATTTGAATTACTAATGGTAAGTACGTAGGTACAAATTGGCAGTAGATAAGAGTCAATGGATCTCAAGGAACATAGAACATAGGATAACAGAATTGGAAGGACCTTGGAAGTCTTTTAGTCCAACCCCCTGCTCAAGCAGAAGACACTATACCAATTCAGACAAATAGTAGTCCAGTCTCTTTTTGAAGGCCTCCAGTGATGGAGCGCCCACAACTTCTGAAGCCAAGCTATTCCAGTGGCTGATTGCTCTCACCTTTAGGAAATTTTTCCTTAGTTCCAAATTGCTTCTCTCGGTTAGTTTCCAACCATTGTTTCTTGTCTTGCTTTGGAAAATGGTTTGACCCCCTCATCCTTGTATGAGCCCCTCAGATATTCGAACACTGCTATCATGTCACCTCTTGTCCTTCTTTTCATTAGGCTAGACATACCCAATTAATAATAATAATAATAATAATAATAATAATAATAATAATAATAATAATAATAATAAAGTTGGAAGGTACCTTGGAGGTCATCTAGTTCAACCCCCTGCTCAGGCAGGAAACCCTATAGCATTTCGGACAAATGGCTGTCCAGTCTCTTCTTAAAAACTTCCGATGTTGGAGCATTTACCGCTTCTGGAGGCAGGTTGTTCCACTGGTTAATTGTTCTCATTGTCAGGAAGTTTCTCCTTAGTTCTAGGTTGCTTCTCTCCTAGATTAGTTTCCATGCGTTGCTTCTTGTCCTGCCTTCAGGCGCTTTGGAGAATAGCTTGACTCCCTCTTCTTTGGGGCAGCCCCTGAGATACTGGAACGCTGCTATCATGTCCCCTCTCATCCTTCTCTTCATTAAACTAGACAGACCCAATTCCAGCAACCGTTCCTTGTATGTTTTAGCCTCCAGTCCCCTGATCATCTTGGTTGCTCTTCTCTGTACTCTTTCTAGAGTCTCAACATCTTTTTTACATCATGGTAGCCCCCAGCCCCCTAATCATTTTTGTTGCTCTTCTCTGCCTTTTTCCAGAGTCTCAACATGTTTTCTGTGTTGTGCGGACGAGAACTGGATGCAGTATTTCAAATGTGGTCTGACTAGGGCTTTGTAAAGTGGTACTAGAACTTCACGTGATCTTGATTCTATCCCTCTATTAATGCAGTCTAGGATTGCATTGGTTTTTTTGGCTGCTGCTGCATACTCTTGGCTCATCTTTAAGTGATTGTCCACTAGGACTCCAAGATGCCTTGCAGTTACTGGCATTAAGCCAAGTCTCACCCAGTCTGTACCTATGGAATGTTTTTTTCTTCTCTAAGTGTAAAACCTTACTTTTATCTACGTTGAATTTCATTTTGTTAGATAAGGCCCAGTGTTCAAGTCTGTCAAGATCTGGACTTAATTGGTCTGATGTTAATCTTAGTTGTAATACCTTTCCAGCCTACAAATATCCTTCCCCTATCAATGTGCTGGAAAAGATCTCTTGTGGGCATAAGGAGGCTTCAAACTGATGATGCGCTTGACCCCTCCTTTGGGGGTGAGCCTGGTCATCAAGTCATAGACAACTAAGCTCAGAGACCACCAAGGACCCCTCACTTCAACCCTCAGTTACAAATATTCTCCTTTTTTGGAATATGTTCTCTCAGCGCAGTGGAATATACCTCTGACAATTGATGGATGAACTATTGGTGTGAAAGTTGCTCCCAACTTGACAGCACGTCCCAGAAAAAAAAAGGTGGGCTTAGATGCGTACCCCAATCCCGTCTGTTGACCACCAAGGGTGCCCTTTCATGTGTGCCATTTGATGCCCTTTACTTATGCCCTTCCAGAATTGGTAGCCATCCTTTGCGCTAGCCTAAGTGGTTGGGAATTGTTTCCCAACACATCGGGAAGGGATGATATTGCCTACTTCCTTGAGAACAGCGGTCGGTATGAAGCCTTTCAAATGACAGATGGATTTCAAAAGGAGCTTTAGGTCAGTCCATGTGACATGGTGGAGACTGAGTAGAGCTCCTTTTCCATTTTTGGTGAGTGTTTTGTGAAACTGTCATTGAAAGTTTCATTGGTCTGTGGTTAGCTCGCTTTCTGAAGACCACAAGAAAATAACAATTCAGCATCACTGCTTTCGCTCATGTGTTTCTGGAGTTAAAACATACTGACATTTT
Organism: Bothrops alternatus; assembly: GCA_034064705.1. Taxonomy (NCBI): domain Eukaryota; kingdom Metazoa; phylum Chordata; class Lepidosauria; order Squamata; family Viperidae; genus Bothrops; species Bothrops alternatus. The sequence goes on from JARGCV010000442.1 coordinate 323,019, forward strand.
AATCATAGAGTCATAGGGCTGGAAGGGACCTTGGAGGTCTTTTAGTCCAACCCCCTACTCAAGGCAGGAGTCCTGTACCATGCTGGACAAACGGTTGTTCAGTCTTTTCTTGAAAACCTCCAGCGATGGAGCACCCACAACTCCATTTATTAATTGCTCCGTCAACAGGTTCCTCCTTATTTCCAGGTTGGATCTCCCTCTGACAAGCTTCTACCCATTGCTTCGTTCCTGCCCTCAGGTGCTATGGAGAATAAATCGATCTCCTCTTCTCCGTTACAGCCCTTTAAGTATTGGAAGGTTACTATTGGGTCTCCCTAAGCCTTCTTAGCCTTCATTAAGCTAAACATAACCTAGTTCCCTTAGCCATTCTCTGTATGATATAGTCTTCTATTAGTATCTTATGTTGTTTCCTGGGACTCAGGGTAAGTTTCACAGTATTCCCTAGAAGCGGGGTCCCCAACCCTGGCAACTTTTAACACTTGTGGACTTCAACTCCCAGAGTTCCCCAGCCAGCCATGCTGGCTGGGGAATTCTGGGAGTTGAAGTCCACAGGTCTTAAAGTTGCCAAGGTTGGCGACCCCTGTCCTAGAAGGTACGCTAGGCTGGAAAATCTTAACTCAGCACATTTCCACGTGCAGAGACTTGAATCTGAGTCTCTTGATCCAGTTTCCAGTCACAATACCATGCTGGTGTGGTAGGATAAAGCAGGGCTGTCAAAATTTGGCAACGTTAAGACTTGGGTACGTCAGTTCCCAGAATCCCCCAGTCAGCATGGCTGCCGAGGAATTCTGGGAGTTGAAATCCACAAGTCTTAAAATTGCCAAATTTGGAGGCCCCTGGTAAGGATTAATACTCATTGATGGTTTCAGATGAATTTGTCTTAGTAACTTTTCAAAAAGTTTAAATCGGAGATTACCGTGATTCCACTGTTTAACTTTGGGCCAGTTACCTTGACGCATCTGGCAGTGCCATTTGACGCCCCCCCCAATATTAATATTACAGAGAAGGGAGAAAAATCTGGGCTTTTTCCATCTTGTGCATTGTTTCCCATATCTCTAGGGTGATTTCCCTTACTAATGTATTTTCTGAAATCAAAATGTTATATTTCTTCGAACGAGTTTCTCCACTTCCTTTAACCCTGGCTAAAGCTTTCTTGCTCTACAGTTTGCTTGAGTTCCCGCAGGCAAGGCCAGGCATAGTATTTCACGCGGTCCTAACCATACGCTTGCACAAAAGCATTAACAGTATTAACAGTTTTATTTTTCCATCCCTTTCCTGACGATCTCTTAACATGTAATTTCCTTTTTATTTTTATCTTTTTGCAGCTGCTGAAGACTGGCTGGGCAATTTCTAGGAGCTATCCAGGAAAACAACGATCCATTTCTCCTTCAGTAAGTTTCAGCTTGGACACCCTCAGCTGATACATGAAATGGGGGGGGGGTTGGTCCCAGTATGTTATCGACGGTGTTAAAAAGTTAACCAGTCACTAAGAAGGAGTGGGAGAATATGCTAACTGGTACTTTTCTACTGTTGAGTGCAGTAGCACTCCAATTGAATCTTAGTCCCTCCAACCAAAAATATCAGCGGTTTGAACTTGGAATGATTTGTATGCAGGAGATAACATTTGGCAAATTATGGATTTTCTTCTTTGTGGTTATGGATATCATTGGGCTTGCTACCGTTTAGAGATGAAGAGGGATGCATGTACGTTTAGAACAGTTTATCTGCCAGATGCTCTTCTCTACCTATTACATGCTACAGTTCCCTAGGTTGAATCCACACTTTCATACAGATCTCTTGAAATTAATATCTCTACTCTAGCCTTAATATCTTTAGCTTTTTTCCCATCCCCATTGATTTCAGTGCATGAACTTTAAGGTGGGTCACACTGAACTATAGTGTGTTTTGTTTGATGTCAATTTAGCATGAATTCAAACATTGTCATTGGTACACCATGGTTGTAAACTAGTTGCATGTGAACCGTGCCGGTTATGATTTGTTCGGTCAGGGATAACTAATGCAGTCATGGTTTAGTGCCTCGATCCACAGCATGGCTCGGAGAGCGCTTGTGCATCACATCACAATTCCTTATACTGATGTTGTTGTTCCCCCAGTAACAAGTTCCACTCGGCTCCCATGTTGCTAAGTTTCATATTGCCTCTATTGAATCTGTGGATATCAGTTTTCTGTGCGTATGTGTAGAGTTAGTCCTTGACTTATGACAATCAGGAGGAGAATTTCCATCGCTAAGCAAACTGGTTGTTAAATGAATTTTTTCCACGATTGTTAAATGAATCACTACAGTTGTTAGTGACTCATGGGGTCATTAAGTGGATCCAGCTTCACTTAATGGCCGGGAAGGTCAGAAATGGCCATCACATGGCCTCTGGATGCTGCAGCCATTGTAAATTACCCATTGGTTTCCAAATGCCTGATTTTTGATCACATGGCTGTGAGGATGCTGCAACGTTCGTAAGTGTGAGGACCAGTGGTTAGTCACTGTTTTCACTTCCATTGTAACTTTGAGTAGTCACTGATTAAATGGATGTAAGTCAAGGACTACCTGTATAAGTGTACGAGAAAGAAAAAACATGAGACTTGTCGTTTTTATTCGGGGGAACCACTTCTAATGTTGCTTCTCACCTTTATCGCATGGCGTCAGATGCGCTATTTAAAAACTGGTATGGCTTTTGCTGCTACTAAACTTATGCACTTCTGGTTTAGCATAATATGAGGTGTGACTCTGGCCTGCATATAACCAATTCTGGATCCCATCGTCTGATCCAGCACAGTATGGTCCCAAGCAGTATTGATTTCTCAAGCAGAAAGACTCATCAACGGGGTTATAACTCTGCCTCCCTCGCAAACCCTTTCCGCTTGGGAGGTTAAATAATAATAATAATAATAATAATAATAATAATAATAATAATAATAATAATAATAATAATAATAATAATAATAATAATAAACAACAATTGTTGATAAGAAAGACAAAAAAGCCTGGATAGTGGACATGGCAGTGCCTGGAGACAGCAGAATAGACGAGAAAGAACTGGAGAAGATAACAAAATACAAAGACCTACAAATAGAAATAGAAAGACTGTGGCAAAGGCAAGCAAGGGTAGTACCAATAGTAATAGGCTCCTTGGGTGCAATCCCAAAACAACTGGAGTACCACTTGGACACCATCAACGGCATTGACAAATTTGCCATCAGTCAATTGCAAAAGGCGGCCTGACTAGGAACCGCTTCCATCCTGTGACGAGATCTGTAATACCATCAAACATCCACATCTGCCTGTCTCAGGTCCTTGGGAAGGACTCGATAGATAGACAAAATGCCAAATCCAGTCTGAACATCTGGCTGACTGTGCGATGATTAATAATAATAATAATAATTAATAATAATAATAAAGTTGGAAGGGACCTTGGAGGTCATCTAGTCCAACCCCCTGCTCAGGCAGGAAACCCTATACCATTTCGGGCAAAAGGCTGTTCAGTCTCTTCTTAAAAACTTCCAGTGTTGGAGCATTCACCGCTTCTGGAGGCAGGTTGTTCCACTGGTTAATTGGTTCCACTGGTTAATTCTTCTAGTTTATCTGGATTTGAGGCCTACTTTCTCATTTACTTTTCTTATTGTGGCAGATCGCTACTTGTCACTAACTTCCTGTGTTTTTTTTCCCTTTTAATTTTTTCTCCCCTGTCTGCCCCAAAGTTGCGCAATTGTTTTTTTGTGACTCTCACAAATCAAGACCGGTTTAAGAAGCAAGCCGCGAGATGACGCAGCGGTGCCCGCATTCCGAGCGCTTTTGACACTGAGAGCAATTTGGGGGTATCTCACCAGAAGGTCAACGTGATGACGGCCTGGTCTATGGTGGAAAGGCTAAAAAAAATGGAGAAGAGGCACTCCCGAGACGAGAGGACTCTTGAGCAAGGCGGCGGGGATTGCAGCAGCGAATCCGAAGAATGGACCAGCTCCGAGAGCGACAGCGAGCTGCCTTGCTTCAAGACCAGCTCCAGCAACATCCTGTTTAGGGAGAAGGACGTTCCCCTCCACAAGCCTCACCGGCAGCTTTGCCGCTCTCCTTGCTTGGATCAGCCCAGCTTTTCCCAGAGCAGCCTTCTTCAGGATTTAAAACTGGAAGATGGTAAAGCGAACCCGGACAAAGAATACCAAGCGAAAATTGATTTTGCTTTGAAACTGGGCTATGCAGGGGATCAGATTCAAGCCGTGTTGAGCAAGCTGGGGGCGGACGCTCTCATCAATGATATTTTGGCCGAACTTGTGAGGCTTGGCAACAAGGCTGAGAACGAAGGGCCGGCTAGCCTCGGAAGTGCCACGGCTCCCCTGGGTGGGACGGCTGCCAAAGAGGTGACCAGTCCCAAGCTGTCCCTGGAGGAGGAAGTGGTGGACAGCTCTGACAACTTGAGGCCAATCGTAATTGATGGAAGTAATGTGGCAATGAGGTAGCTCACACCTTTGTGCTGTTGTTGTTGTCCTTGCGTTCTTCTTTTCTTGCCTAAAAACCCTTCCAGGAAATCAGCCTCCAGAATCAGTGTTTCTCAACCTTGACCATTTTAAGGCATGTGGACTTCAACTCCCAGAATTCCACAGCCAGCATTGCTGGCTGTGGAATTCTGGGAGTTGAAGTCCACATGCCTTAAAATGGCCAAGGTTGAGAAACACTGCTCCAGATAAATGTTTATTTCAAATGTGGACAGGAGTGCACCACAGTGGATTCAAAAAAAAATGGCAAATTTTGCAGAGTGCCCTGCATTTCAACCCCCAGGTACATCAGTTACATCAGATGCAGGTAGTCTGGGACCACAGAGGAGGCCCCAAATTTTTGTCGCTAAGCGAGACAGTTGTTAAGTGAGGTTTTGGCCCCTGTATGACTTTTCTTGCCGTGGCGGTTAAGTGAATCAGTGCAACTCTGAAGTCAGTAACGTGTTTGTTAAGTGATTCTGGCTTCCCCATTGATTTTGCTTGCCAGGAGCCCGGGTCCCATGCAAGCGTGACCCCGGGTCCCATGCAAGCGTCGTAAATATGAATCAGCTGCCAAGCGTCTGAATTTTGATCACGTGCCCATGGGGATGTCGCAGTGGTCATAAGCGTGAAAAATGCTCCTGAGTCACTTTTTTCAGTGCTGTTGTAACTTTGTGAACAGTCACTAAATGAACTATTGTCAGTTGAGGACTTCCTGTACCACCTCACAAGGTTTGAATCTGCCCATCCATTGAAGGCATCCTAAAAGCGCCCGTGAAGTGTCCCTCATCACTGGGGATTAGGGAGATGCGGACCAGATGGGAGTCCTTTTCTGTTGGGTCTCCTGTCCATTGAACTTTCTGTACCTGGAGCTCTATGCAGCCCCCTCCTATGGCCCTGTCCCACTGAACCGTTACTTCCAGTTGATGGCTGGAGGTGTCCATTTTGGGAGAGATGTTTAGAGCTCCTGCCTCTTGAACTGTTTCTTACACACTTGTAATCTGCCCAGAGTCTTATGATTCAGGCATGCTATAAAAACAAATTTATTCCACTTGGATGCCGCTCGCCTCCAGCTGACTCTGGGTGACTCACAACAATGAAATACAAAAACAACAGATAGGGACAACGAATCAAAACAAAGTAAAAAGTACACCCCTGCAAAATAATCACAAGGTGGCAACTCAGCAATACAGGAGACATAAAATCTCACAAACAGGGTAGCGGTGGTGCTGTCCCATCCACCCTAGCCTAAGGCCTGGATAAGAAGCCAAGTCTAGACAGTCTGATATGTCATCAGGGAGAGAGCCATATGGATCTCAGTATGATCTCATCACTGTAGAACAAGGGTCTCCAACCTTGGCAACTTTAAGACTTGTGGACTTCAACTCCCAGAATTCTCCAGCCAGCCATGCTGGAATTCTGGGAGTTGAAGTCCGCAAGTCTTAAAGTTGCCACGGTTGGAGACCCTTATTGTAGAGGATAGGTGCCATCAATAAAATAAATACAAATAAATAAATCTCACAAAAGCTTCTGGAACATCTGAATCCTAAGTCACATGTGGATAAAAATTCAGACTTTGATGCCACCATTAAACAGCATAATCAGATTTTAGGCCACATCTTCTGTGCATCTTTACCTCTGTCTGGAGGTGGGTTTCATTATTTCTGGATACATGTGTATTACACCATGGAATGGAAAAGACACATCTTGTTTTTCATGACTTACCGATGCAAATAAAAATGAAATTAATCGCAGTAAATTGTCAGTATAATGTCTATATATTATGGGCATTTGATTTGCCCTTCAGCACAGTTGTTACCAGAATGTTAAGATTTTATGACAATTTGTTAAACGCCAGAGTTACAGGCAGTCCTGTTAAAACCCATTGGCACTAAATGATTTCCCTCTCCCCGAAACATTAGAAAACAGAGTGACGTTTGCAGGATCCAGTCTTGAGTCAGTCACCGGGACCAAAGGTTTATTCCTCCAAACCTTCAGACTTGTGCTAAAGCCCATCTTTGGGGAAATTCTCTGTCTCCAGAATGGGCATATATTCTAGAGCTGGGGTCCCCGGTGCGTGGACCATTACCGGTCCGTGCAAACAAGCAAAGCCCCATTTGTGGGACGCAGGCAGCACACGAAACACCCCCCCTCCTGTCCTTGGAAAAACCCCTCTCCACCAAACTGGTCCCTGATGCCCAAAAGGTTGCGGGCTGCTGTTCTAGAGACAGAGACGTTCCCTGCGGATGGACTTCAGCTCCTCTGACCGACTCAAATTGGATCCTGCAACATTATCCTGGGACATGAATATTTATCTTCGTTCGTGAGATTGAAGTTTGCCTGTCTTCCCCCCCCCCCTAAATCTTTTTAATTCTCTCTCCTAAACTTTTAATAAATGCCTTGCCTTTTTTATGTATTAGATTTTCAACTCAGCCATCTTCATCAAGATATATCAGAATTGTCTGAATTGTTTTTTGTTTGTTTTCAGCCATGGAAATAAAGAAGGATTTTCCTGTCGAGGGATTCAGCTAGCTGTTGATTGGTTTCTAGAAAAAGGTCACAAAGATATCACAGTATTTGTGCCAACGTGGAGAAAAGAACAGAGTCGACCAGACGCTCCCATTACAGGTAACCACTTCTGGCATAACTGTTTCATCAAAGATGAGGATTTTTCCAGTAGGATGACTCAGTTACTCTGTCTACTATAATGGAGGGTATTTGCATACCATGTTTGCATAATATAATTGAAAAAAATTTGCATGACCATTTAAATCTTATGGGGCTATATTAATGCTTACACTGAGCAGCGTTTTGAACCATGTGAGTTGATTGGTGCTTAGTGCTTATTTTGTATTCTAACTTTTTGAACACTCAGTTTGCTTAAGATCGTTTCCACTTTCCACTCATTTTGAATACATTGTGAACCCTTTGAAAAGTGGGATATACATTAACACAAAAGTAGCATCAGTGTCTCTCTCTCCCCCCCCCGCCCGCCCCGGACTGATTTTTCTGGAAACCAAAATGGAATTAAGGAAGGGCACAGTGGGAACTAAATTGGGTGTTCAAAGAATATTCTGCAAATTTGAACTGTGCTGGAAGAACTTATTAATCATTTGGGGAAGTAGCTTTAGTATTTCATAACTTCAGTGATGGCTTCAACCAGCTTCATCTGGCAAGTCCTCTATGGGAAAATAAAAGGTCAGAGTATTTCCGAGTGGAAAAATAAGAGACACTGAAAGGATTTAATCCCATTCCATCTCCTGCGTGTGGATTGAAGGAGGGGCTTTTGAGGCCTGTTCTACAAGCCAGAACAATCATGGCCCCCATCACAGGAACACTGTATATCATTCCTTGCTAAGAGTTGCTCTGAAAAGCCTTGCTGTAAGAATGAAAATGACTCCATTATTTTGACTCCAAACGTGACAGACAAGCATTATCTCGAGTTTCTGAAAGCTGTAGTCTAGGGGTTTTTTAATGCCTTTTTTGGGGGGGGCTGTTTTTTAGAATTCCTCATTCATACATTTCTCCAGATCAGCGGTTCTCAACCTGTGAGTCGTGACCCCATTTGGGGTCGAACGACCATTTCACGGGGGTCGCCAAACAACGCAGTCCGCCATTTTTTCCCCTTTTCCCCTCGGGCGGCGCAGGGGACAGCACCGTGCATGCGTAATGCGGGCCGTCGTGCCACGCATGCACGATGTGGGTCGCCGCGCATGTGCGATGCGGGTCGCCGCGCATGTGCGATGCGGGCCGCCGCGCCGCATATGCGTGGCACAGGTCGGGGTCGCGGCCTGAAAAAGGTTGAGAACCGCTGCTCTAGATGGAAAGGTTGCTGCTCACAGAGTGGAGATAATTTGCAAACAGGCACCATCTAGTGAAAGAAGATGACAGCAAATGTCCATGAATTCTGGAATTTTTAAGAATTTTGTTGAATAGAAACCCTACGGATCTGGAGAAAACCCCGTGTGCATTTTCATCATCACTCTTTTTTCCCCCACCCCCATGGACTTTCCTTTCTTTTCAGTAAATTTAATCAAAGCTTATTCCCAGCTAGCAGTTTGAAAGCATGCAGGTGCGAGTAGATCAACAGGTACCACTTCGGTGGGAAGGTGACAGCGTTCCGCGTGCCTTTGGCATATAGCCAGGCTGGCCAAGTGACCATGGAAATTGTCTTCAGCCAAGAAATGGAGATGAGAGCCCTGTGCCCTTGAGTCAGACACGACCTATAGGAAAACCTTTACCTCTTATTATGAAAAGCAGAACTAGTGTGTTGGGCACAAGCAGTATTGTAGTTTTGCACCTGTCCCTGTTTGCAAACTGATTTGTAGCAATGAAAGAGAATATTTGCAGCTCAGGGTGGAACGGTAGAAGTTTGCACCTATCTAGGTTTGTGCCTGCCTAAAGCAACAGTGGTAAACATTTTTTTTTAACAACAGTTCTTTTTTGATGATCTTGATGATGAAGAAGCAGAAAATCAACCCCAAAGGACTCCGAGGGGAGGGGTGGTATTAGGAGAAACAACTGCTTTTTTTGTGTGTATCAGAATGATTTAAGTAAAAATCGAGCCCATTGATTCTACTGGAGATATAAACACTTATTTTAGAATGAATGAATATGGAACTTGGCAGTAATCACCCTCTCCAAAGTAGATGATTTGCATTGAATTTCAATGGCATGCTCTCAGTGAGCTCCTCAGACGTTGGAGCCGTATGCGAACTACAGATTATTTATTCTGCCTTAAGTAATAACTTAGTTCATCCTTTTCCGTGTTCTCATTTTACCCTCTACCTTTTCAAAGCCCCTTAGATATTTGGAAAGAAATGTAGACTAGTACTTGATGGGTCAAGGCCAGAGGGAACCTAATTAAAGGTTTGAATCACCCCAAAGTCCGTTGGTGTCATGTGTAATTCACAGCAGACAAGATACCATTTTGTCACTCTTAATAATCTTCTTAAAAATTATCCCATATGTTAACGATGTAAACTTAATAGCCTGGGGAAATGATGATTGTGGTATGAACTAGAAACGCTATAAGTATATGTAAGTTCTGTAAAATACTGCCAGGATCCTTAAATGTATCTTAGATTCCCGTAGCATCTAAGCCACTGGTCTGCCACATGTGCTCCCCAAACTTGGGGTATGGCCCCAGAGAAAAGTATCTTGTCCAAAAGTACTTTTTTTTGCTATGAGAAAGTGAAACAAGATTGTGTACATAATGTAGAAAGTATTAATTAAGTTTGAATATGAATCAACTCAAGCCTATTTTTTTTAACTTTTAAAGCCAAGTGTGGTCTAGAAAAGGGGTCCCCAACTCCCGGTCCATGGACCGGCACCAATCTGTGGCATGCCAGAAACCAGTCCACATAAACCAGCTGGTCCCCCCCATCTGTGGCAGTACATGAAACCAGGCCCCCTCCGGTCCGCGGGAAAACCTCTCTCCACGGAACCGGTCTCCGGTGCCCAAAAGGTTGGAGATCTCTGGTCTAGAACTTGGGAAAAACGGTTATGGACCCGTGAGCTAAAAGAATTACATAAACTCAACGAACGAAATGGGTCATATTAATCCCTATAGTTATATAACTGCCAGCAGTGACAAGCCGGCTCTTTATCCAAGCCCCTGGAGCTTCACATTCTTATGTAAATCCAATTTTGCAGACCAAGAAATCTTGCACAGATTGGAGAAGGAAAAAATCCTTGTCTTCACCCCGTCTCGGAGGGTGCAAGGGAGACGCGTCGTTTGCTACGATGACCGTTTTATAGTGAAGTTGGCCTACGACTCGGACGGCATCATTGTGTCCAATGACAATTACCGCGACCTTCAGAATGAAAAACCAGAATGGAAGAAATTCATAGAGGAACGGCTGCTCATGTATTCCTTTGTGAATGACAAGTATGTTAGTTCCCCTCTAACAATTCATTGTGCACAAATCTTCCTTAGAGAGACTACCTCCTCTTTTGGTGTGGGACCAAGTCTTATTACAGGTAGTCCTCGGCTTACGACCACCATTGGGCCCCAAATTTCTGTCGGCAGAAGCTGCTTTCTGAACTCGCTCCTGCTAAAACACAAAGAGTGGTTGTGATCTTGGCTTGTTAGTAAAGGTTGCTGGTTTGAGAGTCAGCAACCATACTTTAAACCACCAACGGTCGGTGTTCAGTGTGCACTACATAAGTACAGTAAATAAGTCTGTGTCGTGGCCAATTTGATCTAAGAATATTGTGTGACCTTCCTACCCACTGGATGCTGGTTACTTTACAGATTGCAGAATAACACAGCCGGAGGGACCTTGGAGGTCTTCTAGTCTTTTATGTCATTTAAATTAAGTAGTTAGGGTTTTAGTATGGGATTTTAATTTGGTTTTTAGTACAGCCTAGGTTATTTAATTCTGTTTTAAATATTTATTATTGTTACGTTTTAAATTTGGCTGTAAACCGCCCCGAGTCCTACGGGAGAGGGGCGGTATAAAAGTTTACAAAATAAATAAAAATAAATAAATAGTCCAACCCCCTTGCTCAAATCAGGAGTCCCTATATAATTCTGGACAAATGGCTGTCCATTCTCTTCTTAAAAACCTCCAGCAATGGAGCACCTACAACTTCTGGAAGGAAGCCGTCGATGAATTGTTCTCACTGACAGGAAATTTCTCCCGAGTTCTAGGCTGGATCTCTTTAATGATCTCCCATCTGTTTCTTCTTGTCCTGCCCTCAGGTGCTTTGGGGAATAGGTTGACCCCCCACTTCTCCATCATAGCCCCTCAACTTTTGGAGGACTATCATGTCCTCTCTTCTCCAAAGCAGCTGAGGGCAGGACAAGAAGTAACCGATGGAAGCTTGTCAAAGAGAGGTTAATGCTAGCCAGTTAACTTGAGCTACATTTCCTTTTTTTAGGTTTATGCCACCTGATGACCCATTGGGACGCCACGGCCCTAGCCTTGAGAACTTCTTAAGGAAAAAGCCAGTTATTCCAGAACACAAAAAGCAACCGTGCCCTTATGGTGAGTAGGTGACTGGAGGGATTTGGAGAAACTTGGTCTCATGTTCTCATGGTTAGTTGGGGAATTCTGGGAGTTCTCCTGGTTAGTTGGGGAATTCTGGGAGTTCTCATGGTTAGTTGGGGAAAATTTTAAGTTTTAAGTTGCTAGGTTTGGAGACCCCACGCTTTAAAGATCTGAGGAATGCTTTCAGACTGCCTAACCAACATTTTTTTAAAAAATTAGAAAATTGTAGTCTCCTGAATCTCCAGAAGATTCCAGGCTGGGGAACATTAAAATAAGGAATCAATATATATTAAATAATGACATTACTATTATTTGCACTTCATGATTGTAGTAAAGTAGTACGACTTTGAAGAAAGTACAGTTTGAATTTACTGGCTAATTAAGAATTTACTCTGAATTTTTAAAATTCGGAGGCAGCATAGAAACACCGTCTCTCTAGTTCACGATCCATGGGTTATTATCAGATTGATCTATGAGAGTAAAGCCTTAGTTTTTCTGCTCTCTCTTGCCTTTAGGGTTTCAATTATATCTACAGTCAGGAAATTCATTTTGTTTAGAGAGGAATAGATACTAATGAGTCTCTTTAATCATTTAGAATAACACTCTCACAACAAACTGTGTTCTAATGTAGCTGAGAGTTTGTAACCCCAAAGCATTTACCAGCTGACATCTAGTAACATATATGTGGAAGATCTTTATTTAAGATCTCACAACTCCAAGTGGACATTAAAGGACTGAATGAGATGCTTTCTAGCACCTCATTTTGAGTGAACATTTAAATGAATATATTTATTTGTGGGGCCTGCTCTAGCTGCCTTCATGGAGCATTGTCCCTTGGCTTAAAACTGTGACAAGAATTCGGATCTATTTACAAGGAAAATTGTGGGGCCTTTTATTCATGATGTAAGAAAATACCGATGTCTTAATTTTACGTTTTTGTGGTAAGAGCAAAAGGTTTCATTAGGGTTATCCAGTTAAGACATATAGTTGGCAAGGAACAAGCTTAATCAGAGAGGACTTTTTTTGTCCCCCACCCTTCCAGGGAAAAAATGCACGTATGGACACAAATGTAAGTATTACCACCCAGAACGGACAAACCAGCCCTTGAGATCTGTCGCCGACGAGCTTCGCATCAGTGCAAAATTATCTGCAGTGAAAACCATGAGCGAAGGCGCCTTGGCCAAATGTGGCTCGGGGCCGGCCCTTTGCAAAGGGGGAGAGAACCCTTCAGAGGTGAAGCGCAACCCTCCAAAACGCCAATCTGATCCAAGCATCCGGTCCGTAGCGATGGAACCGGAGGACCGGCTGTCGATGATGCGGAAGCCTGAGGCTAGCTCCGTCCCGTCTCTTGTGACGGCGTTAAGCGTCCCAACTCTTCCGCCTTCCAAAAGCCATGCGGCCGGGGCCTTAAATGCTCGGTCGGCGAGTAGCCCCGTGCCTGGGTCTTCTTCTCAGTTCGCCCATCAGAAATCCTCCCTGGAACACATGGCCAGCATGCACTACCCGCCAATCCTGGTTACCAATAGCCACGGGGCTGCGATCAATTACGCGGATCCATACCCCAAGTACGAATCTTTGGGAGACCATGGCTATTATTCTATGCTCAACGACTTTTCCAGTTTGCACATTAGCAATGTCCACAATACAGATTATTATGGTGTCGATCTAGACCAAGGTATCTATTCAAGGAATTCCAGCCCATGTCCCGACAGTTGCTTAAGCCATGCCAACAATGACACTTACTCTTCGTATACCGACCTGTACCTGGGTGTGGGAGATGTGGGTTCCGAGGATCACGCTAAAGTTCCTCGGCTTCCACCGCAAAACCGACTTCAGCCTTTTTCTCATGGCTATCACGAGAGCTTAACCAGGGTTCAGAGCTACGGCACTGAACGGCCCAAACATACTCCGCGCAAGCATTCGGCTTCTCATTTAGCACTACACGTCCAACACCCTCTTGTCGGGGCACGGTCCAGTTGCCCAGGGGACTACCCGGGACCTCCAAACGTTCATCCATCCTCAGCCGCGGCCCAACCGAGCCGTGCGCTGGTTATGACAAGGATGGACAGTGTTTCGGATTCGAGACTTTACGAAAGCAACCCGACTCGGCAGAAGAGGCCCCCGCTCTGTCGAGAGCAGCACGCCAGCTGGGATCCGTTACCGTGTGCAACTGATGCCTACGCGTACCATTCCTATCCCTTGAGCAACAACCTCATGCAACCCTGTTACGAGCCCGTCATGGTGAGGAGCATGCCTGAGAAGATGGAGCAACTCTGGCATAACCCTTGGATTGGGGTTTGTGGAGAGCCCCAAGAACCACGTATTATCCCAGAGCATCAGTACCAAACTTATAAGAACCTCTGTAATATTTTTCCTGCTGGCGTCGTCTTCTCCGTGATGGAGAAGAATCCACACATGACCGACGCACAGCAGTTGGCAGCTATGATTGTTGCCAAGCTGAGAACAGGGCGTTAGCACGGTATCCCTTGGAATTCCTGGAGAGAAATACCGGCTGCACCAGACGAGCGTCCTGCAGGAGGCACCCTTGATCCTATAGAGATATTCTCTGGTTTGGAAACAATTTCCCGCTCCGATATACCACTCTGACCATTGTTTTGGGCAATTACGTTGACTATGTGTTTGAAGAATTCTGTAAAAAAAAAAAAAGTGGATTGTATTATAAGTAAGTATTAAATATTTTTTTTAAAGCTGGGATTTTTTTTTAAAAAAGGCGTATTTTACAGGAAGTGCATACTTTTTGCATGGATATATACTGTTTCTTGAATCCAAAAGGTCCTATGTTTGAAATGAGTCCCTCAAACTTGTTAGCAATTATATTGCATGAGTGAGTTTTGTAGTTTGCAGCGTTAACCGGCAGGCTGCTTCTAGGAAAATGCGCTGTGTGCATTTGAACACCCCCCCCCGCCCACTGAAGGTTGGCCCGTTTTGGCCCACCTCTTTCAAAGAGCTTCTCCAAGGCCCAGTCAGCTGCTCTGTCTTAGTGGTCCATGGCGAGCACTTCTGAACTGAAGGAGTCTTGCTTCTCTGGGAAACTTCAGTTTGTGCACCCTGGAGAAATCTTTGCTCTCCAAGTGAGGAAAATGGGAAGACAGATTGGCAGGAGCACCACTGCATGGATGCACAACTAAACGGGGTCTTTTGGATTGGGGGGGGCTTTAGGTCATGCCCTTTTTTTGGGTCATGACCTGTCAAACAGATGACACGAAAGCAAGTAGGACAATTCTCAGCTAAACCTGAACCGTCTCATTTCCACGTAAATCTGGCTAAAATTGGCAGGTGTGGGTTTTAAAATACGATTAATTGTACAATTCAATTCTTCACAGTGCAAAAGCAATACAATTGTAGCATCCCAAATCAAATTTCACATTTCAGTTTGGCCCGAGTACAGCTAAGCACGAAATGAGTAAACACAGTTTGTTGTTTTTTTTTAAAAAAAGGATTAAACGTCGACGATAGAAGACGTCGTCGTTTCCCCAAGGATGCTACCGAATAGATAAAACCCGTTTCGATTTTTCACTTTCGGATCCATGCAGAGGATCCAGGCATTTGCTTCTTTGGAGCTGTTTGACTGGCTCAAATCATCTGGGCAAATGTTTGGGTATTTTTGCTCAAGAGCTGGGCAACTTTTGTAGCTAAATGTCTCCCCGAAGAGGCGTTTATCCAGGTGTAGTTAGCTTTTCCATTTTCTTTCTTTTTTTAAAAAAAGCTGCACTGAGTGGACACCCTTTTTCAATCCAAATGTGTCTTTGAACATTTTGAACCATTACTAACTCGAAACGTCTCGAGCTAGGACTTTGTTGACTTCTACTGTAGTTTTTTTTCATGAAAGCCGAGAAGGCCGAGTTACTGGCCTTGGGTTTCTTCATGAGAAGGTGTGACTCTGCCTAAAATGTTTCTGACTAGGAAACACGTGGAACGCGAGGCTGCCGTCAGGGTTGTTTCTGGTGTTTTGAGAATGGCTTTCAAGCTGCTTTCTGAATTTTTGTTTTCAGGTCCAGGGGATAGGGGGTTGTGGCGGGGAAGTCCGAAGGGCGGTTCATGTCGCTGGAATAATTCCCAGCGATACCCAGGATGGCTGCCTAATTTATTTCTATTTGGCATCCGGTAGGATACACAAGGTGGCTCTAGACAGGGGTGATGCCACTAACTGGCGAGGTGGTGATTCTATCTCGATGTCTATAACAAGGATAATTGTGCAGTGATACTAACAAAGAACTTGTTTAGATTTTTGAGATGTCTGCTCAACATATTTAAAAGGGCTACCTGGTGCAGTGGTGGCGAACCTATGGCACGCGTGCCAGCGGTGGCACTCAGCCCTCTCTGTGGGCACGCGCCCCATGCCCCGGAGATGGCAACCGTCTCTCTTCAACCAGCCGCCTGCTAATTCACCGAGGTCCCACATGGCCAGATGCATCCCAGCACCCATGTGCTCACTGGCCTCTGTGCGCGGGGGCTAATGGTGTCAGGCAGCAGCTGCCCCGGCCCCTGCCTCGCCTTGCCCTTTGGCAATGGTACCCCCGCTCTGCCTCGCCTTGCCTCGCCTCACCCCAGAGGACGAGCCTCCTGCCCACCGCCCAACCTACCAGAGACCCCCTGGATCCCCCCCAACCCTGCCCGGTCCTCACACGAGCGTCCCTCCCCACGAGCAGCATCGAGGTGATCACGCCCACCTTGTCCATACCTACCCAATCTGCCATGACCACCACAGCCACGCCCACCCAGTGGGCCACGCCCACCTGGCACCCGGCGATAAATAAGTGGGTTTTGGGTTGCAGTTTGGGCACTCGGTCTCTGAAAGGTTCGCCATCACTGACCTAGCGGGTAGCGTCTCCAGAGTAGTGTTCTTCAACCTCGACAGCTTTTGAGAAGTGTGGGCTTCAGCTTCAAGAATTCCCCAGCCAGCATGAATTCTGGGAGTTGAGGTCCACTTATCTTAAAACTGCCAGGTCTGAAAAACATGGCTTTAAGAGAGAAAAATGACATTCATTCCTCTAACAACTTTCCCACCACAAGGGATGTTGATGCCACCTGCCTGTAGCAGGATTGCTCTTCCACAAAGCCGCCTTCTGATTTTAAAGACAGGCTTTATTTCCCTGTAGGAAAATGCTGTGGATCACCTGACATGACCCTTGCATTTGTCATGGTGCGGCTTTTTTCAAATTGCTGCTGGCACACCGGTGGCGTTGCCTGTTGTGGCTGCTGATTGGATTGTGTTTGGATGGTGCACCATGCTGAGTTGACTGCAAGGCAGATCCCAGCATTCCTACAGTTTTATCTGGCGCTTTAAGAAGCGCCAAAGAAAAATGCAGATTTGCCCTTTGGTTTAATCTGTGCGCCCTGAATATTCTTTGCAATTTTTAGCCCCTTAGTTGTGAAGGAGTTATCTAGACCCCTTTATCAATGAGGACAAAACCCCATTTTTTTAAGAGAGAGATTTCTTCTCTTTTAAAAGTAGCTGAGAGCAACACCTCAAATAACCAGAAACGACTTTTTGTTTGTTGATACAAATTGTATCTTTCTTGATTGTATAAAAAAAATGTATAAAAGCCGTCTCTAGATTAGCTCAATATTGTACTTTCATCACTATGTTTGTGACACTGTGTGTCAAAGGGGAGTAGCTCATGGAGGATTATAAATCTTTTTATTTAAAATGGGCACTTAACAGTTTATAGAAAGCAAAATAACAGGCAAATTTTGAATTCCATTTTACTACTGTAATGCGCACTGCTAATGTGTGTGCATTTTAAGAGCATTATGCTGCATAAATTATACATTGTCTATTTATTAAAACAGTCTTGCAGAGAATTTTTTTTGTAAAATACTCGTGTTCATAAGGCTGATGTTCATATTTATACATGGCTATTGACAGTAAAACTGCTATACATCTGCTTTTGTTTTTAACAGGATAATTACAGAAGTATGGCTTTTCAGTTTGGTGTGAAATTTTGTGTGCTCACAATTTTTTGCATGCAATTCAGTTTCTATATGTATACAATAGGTGTTTCCCATTTTACCCATCGTAATCTTGTAGACAATTCTAGCAGACTCTTTCAGCACACTGAATGCTGAAAAAAAGCTACTGCATGAATTTTTTTTAAAAAAATTAAGGATGAAAACATTTTACTGTCAGTAAAAGCTATATATTATATACTACATATTGTTAGCAATATATTAAAATGTTACAAGTCTCTTGTGTGCTTTCTTGGGAAAATGCTATGGAGAGGAAGTTGTATACTATCTGTAGCATCTCTTTTCCTCACAGAAGGAATTCCCTTTTTGGTAAAAAAAAAAAAGATTTCAAAATCTACTCTGTAAAAGCAAGGAGAGAATGGCAATTTTAAAATAGTATCTGGTTTTTGTTTTGCTGCTAATTATTTTTCTCTGAAACTGTTGTAATATTTGTTAAATCAATTTACTTCTTTCTGTCTGGACTATTTCAATACCAGTTCCAAAACTGACATTTCACTGCCTTTGTCTCTCAATGCTGAATTTCTTCTTATATAGAAGGGACGGTATATATATATATAAAAATCACAACTGTCTATATTGTAAATACATTTTGCTTTTAAATGCTCTTTTTGAGAGCACAGTATGTATGTATGTATTTATTTATTTATTTTGTGTATCATTGTGGTATCTTTTATCAATCTTGAAAAACTAGAAAACCCCATCCTGTAAAGTATTTATTTGCATTTGAATTTTCTGTAATACATTGTGATATCAATGCTTAATACTGTTTGCTTAGCTACTGAGAACTGGGGTACATGAAATAATTTTGAAATGTGAGCTTCGGTGATTTTGTAAATATTTAGCAGTTCTTTTTTTTTTTTTTTTGCTCGTATAGCTTCTGGCTACTGTTAGTCCCATTGTAACATTTACAATATTTTATTTTTTTCATTGATAGAATTACCCGTTACTCTTTAATTGTTCCCCCTAAAAATATGTATATGTATATATATATAAAAAAAATCTTTGGGTTTTTTTCTGTTGACCCAAATATAAGGTAAGTCTCAATGACAAAGAAGATATACTTTAATTGCCCTGATCCAATAAGACAGGAGTGGCAACTTTATGACCTGTGGACTTCAACACCCAGAATTCCTTCAGGGAGTTGAAGGCCCACAGGTCATAAAGTTGAGCATCCCTGCAGTGAGAGATGTGACAATAGCTTTTATAAGTGCGAGGAGCAGAGTGTCTATCTACAAGTGCTACAGTAGCTCTGACCACTTCTTTAGAAAGCCAGAATAAGGGAAAAGGAACGTGGGCACCAGAAAAGGTCACTAGCTCTGGGTCAGGGCTGACACGCATGTCTTGTGAATACTATAATCTGCAGTGCTTTTATCTGTAGCTGCATGTATGCATTGATGGGCAAGGCCTTTCTTTTTAAGAAAGCATGTTTTTTTAATTGAAACAGTCGTGATAAGCCCCAAAGCATCAACTTCCGGGAGAGATCCCTGTTTCCCCCCCCCCCTTTATAAGACAATTCACGCTTTTGCATATTGCATTGACCTGTATTTGCATGCAGTTGGTTGTAAAGTATCTCCTTATCAAACCAGTGATGTTCCTAACTTGGCCTGAAGTTATCTCGGTTGCTTCCTGGTGGTCACTGACCCCAGAGCGAATACACTTGTGGCCACTGCGTTAAATGCTTCTTCCCCTCTGCCAGCAGCATCTATCAATGTGCAGGCGTACTCGAGAGAGGATGTTTTTGTGGCTCTGTTGACAGGTGGCCATCTTGACTTAATGCTGTAGTCTGAGCCGCCAAATAAGGGCGAGGAAACAGTACAAATAACCTAACTACTGAATGTTTAGCACATTGGACCTTGTTAGAAGACACGCCAAGTGGTGCCCTCCAGTTAGTTAGTAAGTAAACTACCTTGTGTGGCTTTGCAAGAGCCCTAACACAATCTTTGAATGAATAGGGTTTGTAGTTGGTTAGCGTCCGTTTATCATCTTTCCTAGGCTGCTGCTTCTTCATGGATGTGCTCTGTTCTTGCAGAGTCTTTTGAGGATGCTGACAAGCACTTCACCTGCTTACCAATCTAGCCTGCTTGAACCTTTAGTTTCTAGGGACCAGTCTGGGTAGGAATGTTTATTCAATCCTTATCTTAGGACTTTCCCCTACCGCTGGAATTGTTCCAATTTCTGTGTAACACCCTTTGTAGAGATGCTTCATATCCAGGTATTCATGTGTATTCAATAAATGATCTGCTGGCTCAGGCTCTACAACAGCTTGTTTGTTTCCTCTTTGTAAAATAACAAAGCGAAAACCCACTTGCAATCTCATAGATGCCTTCACAAAAACACATGTTCCAAAATCCAGATCTGGGACGAATAAAGATATATATATTTTAAAGTTGCTTTTCCTAAAATCTTAAGAGAACCTAACATAGCAACAATGATGCACCATACAAATTTATGGATCCCATGCTTTTTTTTTTAAAATAAAAAGCACCTATTAAAATATTAAAACATTTACTTATTTTATTAAAATACAAAAATGAATTTAAGCAATGGGGAGATCTGTTGGGTGGATTAAGTGTGCCTGCTTCCCTTAAATGTCCAGGAGGAACGATCTACGGTGGACAAATAGCTGCGTTTCCCCCAAAGAACTTTGCCAAGAGCAGGCACGGCATTCTTCCTGGAGTGCCAAGGAAAACCTCTCATTGTGTTGTATCATCGGCGCAGAATCTCCTGCTCAAAAAAGCTGAATCCCACTCTTTAATTTATGAAGCTCGCTCTGGGTCCATAAGAGTCCCGCCGTAAGAAAGCCAGACCATTCTGATGAACTGTAAGGAAAAAGAACAGGACCACAATGAGGTGGAAGAACCAAGGCAAACAATTATTTCACCAAATGTGGTT
Source organism: Bothrops alternatus (assembly GCA_034064705.1). Taxonomy (NCBI): domain Eukaryota; kingdom Metazoa; phylum Chordata; class Lepidosauria; order Squamata; family Viperidae; genus Bothrops; species Bothrops alternatus. The sequence continues at coordinate 343,382 of JARGCV010000442.1, forward strand.
ACGTTACGTAGCCAAAACTGGCGAAAAGGAACACTCATCTCCTGCAGGACATGGAGGGGCACCTGAAATATAATGGAACTGACCCATTTGCTCCTGTCATCCAAGCTTCCTTAGGAAGATTTTGGAGACTTAGAAGATTCTAATAAAAAAGCAACGCAGGGATTAGGGAAATTTGATCTGGTTTATTTAGTTCAGACTGAAAGAAGGGAAGCCATCCAGGCCTGAACGACAATTTATTGCACATAGACATAGTTTATTTTGGGGCTGTGAGGTCAAAATGATCGGCTAGATCGGGTAGGCAACCTTGGCCCTTTTACGACTCGTGGACTTCAACTCCCAGAATTCCTGAGCCAGCCATGCTGAGGGGAAAGGGAGAGGTTTCCAAGCTCAGCCATGCTGGCTCAGGAATTCTGGGAGTTGAAGTCCACGAGTCATAAAAGAGCCAAGGTGGACTACCCCTGGGCTAGATACATGTTTTACATAAAAATAAATAATTTATCAGAACCATTTTTACCCACGGGTTATTTTTAACAAGGATTCTTTTGTTTATTTTTGTTGTATGTTGCTGACATTGTGTTTGAGTTGGACAGCTGTATAAATGTATAACCCCGACCGCTCCTTAGAAGGCCAGATCCTGAAGTTGAAACTCAAGGACTTTGGCCACCTAATGAGAAGGAAAGGACTCCCTGGAGAAGAGCCTGATGCTGGGAAAGATGGAGGGCAAGAGAAGAAGGGGACGACAGAGAAGGAGGGGGCTGGATGGAGTCACTGAAGCAGGAGCTGTGAGCTTCAATGGACTCCAGAAGATGGTAGAGGACAGGAAGGCCTGGAGGAACATGGTCCATGGGGTTGCGATGGGTCGGAAAACGACTTCGCAACTAACAACAGAATATCGTCTTGCACCCCCATTTGGGAACCCCTGCCTAGAGACATCTCAAATATTAAAGGCCAGACCTTCCTCATTAATCACTATTATTCAGCCAGGATTGAACCAGCCTCCTTCCTTCTCCAAGGGGTAACATTAACTCTTCTCCAACAACAGACATTTCCCCAACTCTAGGACAATACTCACATGTTGCTGGAATTTTTCCTGTCTCCGTTCTCCAGCTGATCAAGAGCCGACATCGTGGTATAGTTATCCACTAGCAGGGTATCGGGATCATCCGTTTGATCGGGTAGTTTTCCCAGGGGAAAATGTCTCCATTTCACTTCAACTGTGTGTGGGGGGGAAATGGACAGACTTTAGTAAGACCAAGCACAGCCAATGATGGATAGAGCTCACCCAGGAGGTCCCAGGCACTGAATTCAAACACTGCACTGAGCCAAAAGGGAACAAATCTAGAGCAGGAGGGTCCAAACTTGGCAACATTTAGACTTGTGGACTTCAACTCCCGGAGTGCTTTGATACCAATTCGAAAATGGGAAAGGCTGCTTGAAGGCACCTCGGTCTTCTGCTCTTTGGTCCCATCTTGGAACCAAACCTTTTCAATCTAATCCATGGTGTGCCCAGTGTGGAAGGACAGGAGGAGTCACAGCCACCTGAACGTGGATGTTCCATATGGCAGGTCCTCAACAGAGAAGCTACACCGCTTAAGGCAGCGGTTCTCAACCTTTTTCAGGCCGAGACCCCGAACTGCGCCGCGCATGCACGGCGTGATGGCCCAAACCGCGCATTCACGGTGTGCGCACGACAGCCCGCATCGCGCATGCACGGTGAGCACGCGACGGCCCGCCTCACGCATGCGCGGCGAGCACGCAACGGCCCGCATCACGCATGCGCACGACGGCCCAAATTGCGCATGCACGGCGCGACGGGGCGAATTGCGCATGCGCAATGTGCGCGTGACGGCCAGAATCGCGCATGCGCAGCGTGACGGGGCGAATCGCGCTTGCGTGGCACGTGCGAGACGCCCTGCATCGCGCATGCGCGGCACGATGGCTCGCATTGCGCGTGCGCGGCTGGCCCGCATCACGCATGCACGGTGCTACCCCCACGCATGCACGGTGCTGCCCCCTGCGCCGGCCGAGGGGAAAAAAATGGCGGACTGCGGCGTTTGGCGACCCCCATGAAATGGTCGTTCGACCCCAAATGGGGTCGCGACCCACAGGTTGAGAACCGCTGGCTTAAGGTGACTTATTTGAGAGAAGAACCCAAAGCATGCCAACTCTGCTGGATATTACAGAACAAGCACAGGCAGTTGGAGACAGGATGCCCCGCAAGTCATCTAATAAAGCCTGAGCTGACAATAGGTTTTCTAGATATGGTTAGATCAACCGTAGGCTGTACATCACTGGGAAACCTAAAGATGTAACTGCCCGAGAGATAGCATAGCAATAGGAAGTTATCAGTGGCACACCCCCAAGCTCCTTTTGTCCAATAGCAGCTTGGATCTTAGCGCAGGGGTCCCCAACCTGTGGGCCTGGGCCCACTACTGGGCTGCGGCCTAATTGCCACCAGGCCGCGTGAGTGGCCGGACAGCACATGCGCGTCTGCGCCAGCATGCACGGGCCCACTCGTGAGTGGTGCCATGAGGCGTCTGTGGCCCCACTCATGTGAACGTCAACACAAACGTCACAGGCACTCGCGCACGCACGCATGTGCCTGCCCCGCCCACAAAATCACCCCCCTTTGCTCCCTGCTTTTGGACCGCCAACTGGAAAGGTTGGGGAACTCTGTCTTAAGAGGATGGGAAGGGTCAAGAAAAGGAAAGAAAAGAAAAGAAAGGAAGGGAAAGAAAGAAAAAGAAAAAGGAAAAAAGGAACAAAAATCAAAAAGGAAAGGAAAAAAGGAAATAAAAAGAAAGGATGGGAGGGAGGGAAGGAGGGAGAGGAAGGAAGGGAGGGAGGGAGGAAAGGAAGGCAGGCAAGGCTTACTCACCCATGTTGCTTTACCTACTAAGAATGCACTGAACAGAGTAGAAACCCTGCTCCCATCTAACTTCACACCAGTTACGGTTTACTTCACTCAGTTCAACTAATAATGGTGATTTGTGGTTTAACCATGTTCAGAAGCTCCTGTGCAGAGGTTGGACATGCCTGCTCTAGTCTGCAGACAGGTGCTATGAAAAGGGGTACCTCAGTACCCAAAGACACGTCTTGTTATTTACTATCATCTAAGCTCTACATTCCTTTCCTCCTGCCCTTCGCCATTCTAGTTCCGCTCCTTCCAACTGCAGGATTACACAAGGCATCCAGAGATAAACCACGCAGCGCTCAGGCCTATTTCTTGCCCTCAACATGCCAAATTGGCCAAGTCCAACGGATTGGAAGCCAGGTTTTACCTGAGCCGACTTGCCAGAGCCCGCCCTCCAGGGCCTTCCGTCTTTCAGCCAAAACCGCTGGGTCTTCCAGGAAAAGAGGTTCTCGCTGTGAGAATGGCTGAGTTTCCATCTCTTCCTCCTCCTCCTCCTCCTCCCCAACCAACCCTTTCTCTTTAACCGATCCCGGAAACACCTCTGTCCGCCCTGCCTTCTTCAAGAATTTGTGGGCGGCAGCGGCATTGAGCTTCAGCAAGCTCTCCACGGTGTAAACGGGCTGCTTGCAAACGTCCAGTGTGGAGCGAGAACTGGGAAAGGAGCCATCTTCTTGGGTGTAAATAGAGGTCAGGTAGAGGAGCTTCTCTTGAGCCTCAGCTGGCAACGGGGGCTCCATGCTCAACAGAATCCTGGCAAGCAAAAAAAAAAAAAAAAAAGGGAAAGAGCAGAAGAGCGAAAGAAGACCGCTTTCAGATGGACCAGGGAAATAAAAGTGTCTGAATTCAACTACTTCGTGCAGGATTCAAAACCGTGTGGGGGATTTCACGGACACCCGATCCGTACAGGTAGCGTCAACGCTGCTAACCTCGGATGTTCTGGCTTTGACAGCATATGGAGATGCAACCATTTTCCTTCTTATGTTTTACTCTTAGAATTAAGAGTTAGAATTACATGATACTGGGGGAGGGGAGGAGGCGGAGGAATGTGCATGGGAGTTTAGTTAGACATAACAATATTGTTAACTAGGGTGAGAACCAAGGGTATTGAAATAAGAGATGCTAAGAAATGGCCGCTGGAGGGAAAGCCTGCATTTCAAATTCACTGGAGAATGTGATTTATGACTGTTAATTAGAGGAGGGAATTGTGCTTTGATACTATGTGCTCAGGAGAGGGGAATTCAGATTTTGGCTTTGCCTATGGATGTACCGATGCTACGCTACTTGAATAAAGATTCTTTAAGGTAAACAATGCCTCGGAGTTCTTTGAAGAGTTTCATCTGTCGGAACCATGACAGGTAGTCCTTGGCTTATGACCACAATTGAGCTGAAAATTTAGGTTGCTAAGTGAAACCTTTGGTAATAAGTGAGTTTTGCCTCATTTTACGACCTTTCTCATCACAATTGTTAAGGGAATCGCCGCAGCTGTTAAGCTAGTAACAACGGTTGTTAAGTAAATCTGGCTCCCCCGTTGACTTTGCTTGTCAAAAGGTCGTCAAAGGGGATCACGTGATCCCGGGACCCTGCGACCGTCCTAAATATGAGTCAGTTGCCAAGTGCCTGAATGTTGATCACGTGATCATTGGGATGTAATGGCCCTAAGTGTGAAAGACAGTCATAAGTCACTTTTTTCAGCGTCGTAAACTTTCTGAACCTTTTTTTTAGTGGCCCAATGAAAAAAAATGGTGAAGTATTGACGGGCTGCAACTCCTCTGATGGACTCTCAAAAAATGAGCCTTTTCTAAGACTTTCCGGAATTCAGTTTGGGCCTTTGAAATGGTGAAAGGCAACTGAGGTCCAAAGCTTGCCTTCCTCTCACTCTCCCCCGCCCCAGAACCACCAAGCCCACTCTTGGCCCCAGACCCACTCCACTCATGGACTTACAGATGCAGGAGGTGAGGACTTGCCCAGCACGGCGCATCTAGGCAATCTCTGAGGAGCTTCAGCCACTGTAATGAAACGTAGTGGTGAAATAATCTCAGGCATCTTCGTTTCTGCTGGGCTTGGGAAGACGTCTTTTCTTAATCCAGAATCAGTGAAAGAAAGAAAACAACAACAACAGGAAGGAAGGTTCTCACTACCAAACTCAAGAGAAGAGGAGAGGCGAAAAAGATACAGGTTGAAGTTCAGATGTCACCAACACAGTTGCCTTCTCGTGTTGCACGGGGTCACTTCCCACTTTTGAACCCCTATAAAATGGGAGCAGGGGAAGGAGACCAGAGCATGTCACTTGGCCAAAGCTGATGCGCTGGATCCAGGTCCAGTTTGGCATTCCTACCCCGCACTTGAATTAACTTTCATCACTTCTGGAACTCCAATTTTGAACCTTTTCGCTTCTCTGTGCGCCATTTGAACGGTGGCCCCAAAGGTCCTGTTTTCAAAACTTTCTTTTGTTTTTCCTTGAAGACGTTTCACTTCTCATCCAAAAAGCTTCTTCAGTTCTTTTTTTTCCTCTAAATTTTATCTTATTCAACTACAAATAATACAAACGTTAACACATATAAATCTAAATAAAAAAACAGTATAAAAATACAAATACTACAGTGCACCTACACCCCTGGAGACCTTTATTACCTATATTTCTTCTCGTATAACAACTAACAATATAAAAAATATTTCAATTCTTGAGCAGGCTTATTCCCTTTGCCTTCCAACCAAGACTGATTTTATAAAATCATCCCATATTTCATTATAATTATTTACTTCAATCCTCCCTTTTTTAAATTTAATTTTTGTTGTTCATTTATCACTTATGGCCATATTCCATAGTTAAGCTTCTTCTGTTCTGACTGAATGGTGGGGAATGGAAGGATTTGTACCCCTCGCAGTCATCCGGTCGTTAGCAGCAAGGAGTATAAACCCTTCCATTCCCCACCATTCAGTCAGAACTGAAGAAGCTTCTTGGATGAGAAGCAAAACGTCTTCAAGGAAAAACAAGAAAGTCCATTGTGGCGTCTTGAAAAAAAATATCTTTGGGACAACCAGGACCTGGAGGACTGAGAATCTCCATAGACTTTCCCTTTCATGTTTCAGTTAATCATGGCTGTTGTTTAGGGTTCACACAACACAACTGCACTGGGTGAGTGCGGGCAACAACACACTGCACTATCCAACTAGATTTCAACCCTTCAGTCGAGTGCTGTGAAAGTCCAACTTTTGTTTGAATACAAACAGATGATCGCTATTTACGGGTTGGATAGCTTAGGCTGAACAATAACGGATGCTTCCCCAAAGCATGTGCAGAGTTCAACCTGCTCTCTTTTGCTGTAGGCGGGTAGTCCTCAATGTACGACAACTGAGCCCCAAATTCCTGTTGCTAAGTGAGACATTCGTCGAATGAGTTTTGCTCCATTTTACGACCTTCCTTGCCACAGTTATTAAGTGAACCCCTGCAGATGTTAGGCTAGTAACACAGTAATAAAAATAACAATAATAAAAAAATAAAGTTGGAAGGGACCTTGGAGATCATCTAGTCCAACCCCCTGCTCAGGCAGGAAACCCTATACCAGCGGTTCTCAACCTTTTCCGGGGCTTGACCCCGGCCCGCATCGCACATGCGCGGCACGACGGCCCGCATCGCAAAGGGGAAAAAAATGGCCGGCCAAAAAAAAAAAAATGGCCGACCAAAATAAAAAAAAATGGCGGGCCCGCATCGCGCATGCGCGGTGGCCCGCATCGCAAAGGGTGGAAAAATGGCCGACCCAAAAAAAATAAAAATGGCGGGCCCGCATCGCGCATGTGTGGCGCGACGGCCCACATCGCAAAGGGGAAAAAAATGGCTGACCCCCCCCAAAAAATGGCTGACCAAAATAAATAAATAAATAAATGGCGGACTGCGGTGTTTGGCGACCCCCGTGAAATGGTCGTTCGACCTCAAATGGGGTCGCGACCCACAGGTTGAGAACCGCTGCCCTATACCATTTCGGACAAATGGCTGTCGAGTTTGGAAAACAGCACCACTCCCTCTTCTGGCTTCCCCATTGATTTTGCCTGTCAGAAGGTCGCAAAAGGGGATCATATGACCCCGGGACACTGCGACCGTCATCAATACGAATCATTTGCCGAGTGTTCAAATTCTGTTCATGAGACCATGGGAATGTTGCAAAGGTGGTTAAGTCTGGGAAAAAGGCATAATCGCTTTTCCCCCCCAGTGCCGCCGTAACTTCAAAACAAGTCACTAAATGAACTGTGTCACATTGCCAAAGCAGCAAACAGGAAACTGATGAGTTGGAAAGCTTTAACTAACCCAATTGCAACTGAGGCGTTAATGCCCGGTTTTTTATTTGTATTTTTTTTTATTTTTTTTTTGTAAAAAAATTATTTTATTAAAACCATCAACATTAAACATAAGTTCATATTAAAAAGCAATCATCATATATCCTGCAATACAACTCTAAGGATCAGTCTTTGTAAACGTCTGGTTTAGTAAACATTCCTCACTCCTCACGTCAAGCCTTAACTATACGCCTGATACATTTTATTTGATTGGTGTTTCTCTTATATATGGTCTATCTACTGTTTCTAGTCTATCGCCTATTGTTCATTCGAGCTTCAGAAGTAAATTCGTCTCAGTAGTGGTGCAATCTTTTATGATCCCTAACAAAAGATCCTGAGGTAGAAATTCAGTATAAAAGCACAGTTGATTTGGAGAAAAAAAAACAAAAAACCATCAGCTGAAAAACAGGTTGCGCGATGCTCTGGTGAAGGCTTTTTTTTTTTTTTAAAATTCTGCAAAGTTATCTGGAACCCAAACAACGAAAAGGAGACATTGCAAAGCACATCGCTGGCCAATCGCCTCACCCGTTTCTTTGCTCTCTTTTAACGTGTTGAATCAGTGGCCAATGGACAGACCGCTTGCTGGTCACAACCGAATCGGGAAAGCTGTTGTCGACTTGTTCTCAAGACAAGCTTTCAGAACACAGCCTGCTTCACAAATGTGATACAAAAAATAATACCACAAACATATTCACAAAGTGTACCGGTGCTTAATGCACCCTTGGCTCGATTGCTGTCTTGGTAAGGCTGGTATCTTACCTCTTTGCTAAATTGCAATTTACTTTTAAGTTTTAGTATTTTCATGCATTTGATAAGTGAGGAAATATATATATATATTTTTGCAGAACACAAAACGTTTTTTTTCAATCTTTTTTATTAATTTTTCCCCCCAATATATGTTAATTTTTTCCAATCAACAAGTTGTCTGAAATTTGCTAAATTAATACATATTCAATTCCTAATCCTTGCTTCTTTTCTCTGACCAAGTGTAAAATAAATTCCAAACTTGATAATAGTCTGTATCTTCTGCCTTTCAGTCTCATAGTTAATCTGTCCATCTCTGCACATTCCAAAATCTTCCTGATTATTTCTTCCTCTGATGGCAAAGCTTCATTCTTCCAATATTGTGCAAAAATTATTCTTGCTGCTGTAGTAATATGTAGAATTAAATATAATTTCTGCTTATTAGTCTTTTCAGGCGTGATGCCTAATAGAAAAAGTTCAGGTTTAAAATGCACCTGTAGAACACAAAACTTTTCACTGGAGCAACACGCAACCTGTTTTTCTGCTAATGATTTTTCCAAATTAGCTGCCATGCTTTTTTATTATTATTATTATTATTATTAATAATTATTATTATTATTATTAATAATAATAATAATGATGATGATAATTATTATTATTATTTAAAAACCCACCTGGTATTCACGCCTCAATTGCAATTTTGAGTTTTTCCAGTATTTCTTTTGTGGAGATTCCATGAAAGGCCATGTCAAAAAAATCTGCTGGAAAACTTGACTAGTCCCCAGTTGTGTTTTTCATCAGCCCCCCCCCACACCGATAAAGAGAATAATGCCAAATCTTAAATCTTGTCCGAACCCGTCCCAATACTTACTAACTCGCAAGTTAGTCTTCAGAATTTTTGTGATCCAGCTGATGAGGTACTGAGACCGAAGTGACGAGATCCTTGCGTGGGCCTTCAAATCATTAAACATTTTCTCCAGCAGAGTCTGAGTGAAATGTGTGGAGTGCAAACTTCCCAGCAGGGGCTGCCAGAAACGAAGAACAGCTCGAGGGATTTTGAAATCCCACTTGTGAGTTTCTGCACTCCGAACGACAAGGCAGAAGACGAGCAGGGAAGAAAAATAATTGTAAAAATCGAATATTATACAGGAGCAACAATACCCAGTCCTCTTGAATTTTTGAATCATTCACTGATATGAACTCATTTTTTGCTACAGATCATAGTTTTTTCTATTATTATTATTATTATTATTATTAATAATAATAAAGTTGGGAGGGACCTTGGAGGTCATCTAGTCCAACCCCCTGCTCAGGCAGGTAACCCTATACCATTTCGGACAAATGGCTGTCCAGTCTCTTTTTAAAAACTTCCAGTATTGGAGCATTTACCGCTTCTGGAGGCAGGTTGTTCCACTGGTTAATTGTTCTGTCAGGAAGTTTCTCCTTAGTTCTAGGTTGCTTCTCTCCTTGATGAGTTTCCATCCATTGCTTCTTCTCCTGCCTTCAGGCGCTTTGGAGAATAGCTTGACTCCCTCTTCTTTGGGGCAGCCCCTGAGATACTGGAAGACGGCTATCCTGTCCCCCCTCGTCCTTCTCTTCATTTAACTAGACATACCCAATTCCAGCAACCGTTCCTTATATGTTTTAGCCTCCTGTCCCCTGATCATCTTTGAGAAGTAGTTTGTTAGATAGTTACTTCTTTCATGGGATTAATCAGTAGCACTTGAGTTTCTTTCCCTATACAATGCAGTCTTGGTTTTCCCAATATTTAACCTTATCATAAAATAAAACTCACCAGCAATCTTTAATATGTTTTAGCCTCCAGTCCCCTAATCCCCTATTATTTGAGATGTTATCAAAGGGACCATGAGTCTCTCTGCCTGAAAGTTAAATCCTGCAACAGGATTTTTTCAGGGTCCTGCTGATCTGGCATGTAGTCAACAGCATTCGGTAGTTTCAGTCGATTAAATTAAAATGAAAACCCGTATCTTTAAAAAAATCAGTTAAAACCTCTCTTTTTAGCTCCGGAAATCCTACCTATTTGATGTTTCGTGGCTTTGGTTTTTACCTTAACCAAGTAGTCACTTTTGAGTGCTTGAATGGAATGGCAACACTGCACAGACAATTAAATCGATTGCCAGGATCCAGTGCAGGTGATCTGCACAGATTTTGAACAGCCAATGGTTGAAGAACTTTGCTTGTTCGACCAAGGGGAAAAAAACAACTCGGTGTACCAACCTTGAGGATGAATATTCAAGATCTGCAAAGTGTCAGCGGTGGGAATGAGAAAGCCTTCTTCAAGCAAGGTCTTAGCCACAACTTCCCTATAGGAATTGTAAAGTCCAGTCAGTATTGTCCAGTATTGTCCAAGCTCCTTTTTACTCCCTCCCTCCCTCCCTCCCTCGTTATTATTATTATTATTATGGCTTATCACACAATCAGCCAGATGTTCAGACCGGATTTTTGTCTATCTATGGAGTCCTTCCCAAGGACCTGAGATAGGAAAATGTCGTTGTTTAATGATATTAAAGGTACCCTCACAGGATTTAAGCTGTTCCAAGTGAAGCTGCCTTTTGAAATTGACCGATGGTGATTTTGTCAATGCCCACAGTGTTCAAGTGTTGATCGAGAGGTTTTGGGATCGCACCCAAGGTGCCTATCACTGTTGGCATTGCCTTTGCTTTCTTTTGCCACAGTTGTTCTCTTTCTATTTGCAGGTCTTTGCATTTTGTTATCTTGTCCAGTCCTGTCTCTTCTGTTCTGCTGTCTCTAGATATTGCCACATCCACCATCCAGACATTTGGGATTTTTTTTATTGACAATTGTTAAGTCTGGGGTGTATTTGGGTAATTTCTGTTGATTTGGTCCTCCCCTCTTCTACAGGCAGTCATGCAATCACCTTCCCACAGTTTCCAACAAACAAAGTCAAGGAGAGATGCCCGATTATTGTTAAGCGATTTAACAAACTGTGATTTGTTTAATGACCACAGCAAAAAGAGGCTGTAAAATGAGGCAAAACTCAATGACATGTTCAGTCTTAGAGGCTGGGTTTCTACTGCCGCCTCTGCTCTCTTCCGTTTCATTGATGCAACCCTGCAGGTGGTTTGGCTGCATCTCTACTCTACAGAGAATTGCTCCTAAGTGCATTCCAACCAATCCTAAAATCTGAAATATGTAATTTATAAGGCAAAAAAAAAACAACCCAAAAAAGAAACAGACTTTTAAAAACCTAGCCTTAAATGGAAATCTACTTCTTCTTATATGGACATCCAGGCTTTGAGGATAAAACAGCCTCTACTGCTTTAGTCGGCACCCTCTGAATCTCATATTTTTTTTAAAAAAGGGGAAAAAACAGCACAAAAGGAAAAAACACAATGAGACAAGATACTTTCTTCTTATTTCAGTAGGTTTTTTTTTTTTTACTTGCAGGGATGTTAAAAAAAAAAAACCCACAAGGGAGATGGTTATGACTGACTCGGGAATTCTAGGAGCTGAAATCCACATACCTGTTTTCTTGTAATAAATCTTTCATCTGGGCCACGACCCACTCCACCTCTGAAGTAGCTGTGCTCCACATTTTGCAGGCCTGATTGACATCTGGCTGCTGTTGGAGGACCTAAGGCAAGAATGAAGAAGAAGCACATGAAGCACAACCTGGCAGGTGGATCCCTTGATTAATTGTTCTCACGGTCAGGAAGTTTCTCCTTAGTTCTTGGTTGCTTCTCTCCTTGATTAGTTTCCATCCGTTGCTTCTTGTCCTGCCTTCAGGTGCTTTGGAGAATAGCTTGACTCCCTCTTCTTTGGGGCAGCCCCCTTAGATATTGGAAGGCTGCTATCCTGTCACCCCTCATCCTTCTCTTCATTAGACTAGACATACCCAATTCCAGCAACCTTTTCTTATATGTTTTAGCCTATGGTTGTTAAGTGGGATCCCCTTGTTTGCTGTAGATGTGGTTTTGCCCCAAACTGGAAGTCCTGGTTTGCACCAAAACCACCATTAAAAAAATGGTCATGTAATCAATCATGGGATACTGCAAATGGCTGCACAGGCAGCTGTGTTGCTGAGCACCCAAGCTGCGGTCATATGACTGTGGGTGTGTGTTTGTGTGACAGTAAGAACTTCGGATCCAGGTCATAAGTCCCCTTTTTTAGGTAGGTTGGAATTTGAAATGGTTGCTAAGCCACCGGCTGTAAGTTGAGTTGAATGAATCAGGAGACTTTGCTTTGTCCTTGCATCAGGAAAGCCCAAATTTGCAGTCACTCCTCGACTTGCAACAGTTCACTTAGTGACTGTTCAAAGCTACAACATTGCTGAAAAAAGGGGACTTGTGACCATTTTCCACGCTTACGACCGTTGCAGCATCCCCGTGATCAGACGATCAATATTCGGATGCTTAGCAACCGATTCATGACGATGGCAGCGTCCCGGGATCATGTGATCCCCTTTGGGGACCTTCCGACAAGCAAAGTCAAGGGACACACCAGATTCACTTAAACATTTAACTTAACGACTGCCGAGATTCGCTTAGCAGCTGTAGCCAGAAAGGTCATAAAATGGGGCAAAAGTCACTTAGGAAATGTCTTGCTTAGCAACATAAAAGCAGGGGCTCCATTGTGGTCGTACATCGAGGACTACCTGGACAACATTTTAATCAAAGCAAAATATTTGGAATGTATACTTTATTTTTTTTTTCACTTACAGCTGATCAATTTCCAATGGAAACAAAAATTGGTGGTCTGATAAAGATTCTGCAGAGCTCACCTCAAGTTGCTGGTTTTTAAAGGAGGTCAAAACTTCTCTGACTTTTCCTAGGGGAAAAAAATTGGGGGAAAAAATAAAAGAAGTCTTTAGAAACCACAGGAAGTGCAGAAAGAAGAAAGAACGAACAGACAGACCTGAACACACCCACCACGGAGTTCCTGGTGTTTCTTCTGCTCATCCAGTGTCTTCTCTGGATCTTCTTGACTGCTGTCCATCTCATCCTCGCCCTCCGCTTCGGACGATTCTTCCGTTTCCTCCCCACCTTCTTCGACTAAGCTATTGCCCAGCTGGCAGCTCCAGTAGGAGCGCCGAAGCCAGTCCAGCACGGCCTCACAACCTGCAGAGAAGGACGGACGGCAGCATTACAAGACAGACATGGCAACAGTTGTCTCAGAGGAGCTCTTTCCAAAGGCAGCTGGACTGTTTTTTCCCCTTGAGGAAGAAGTTTCACTTCTCATCCAAGAAGCTTCATCATCCAAGAACCAAAATCTCTTCCTCCTCCTCCTTTTCTTCTTCCTCCTCCTCCTCTTCTCTTCTTCTTCCTCCTTTTCTCTTCTTCTTCTTCTTCCTCCTCCTCTTGTCTTCTTCTTCCTCCTCTTCTTCCTCTTCCTTTTCTCTTCTTCCTCTTCTTCTTCTTCCTCCTCCTCTTCTCTTCTTCCTCTTCTTCTTCTTCCTCCTCCTCTTCTTCTTCTTCCTCTTCCTCCTCCTTTTCTCTTCTTCTTCTTCTTCTTCTTCTTCTTCTTCTTCTTCTTCTTCTTCTTCTTCTTCTTCTTCTTCTTCTTCTTCTTCTTCTTCTTCTTCTTCTTCTTCCTCCTCCTCCTTCTTCTTCCTCCTCCTTCTCCTCCTCCTCCTCCTCCTCCTCCTCCTCCTCCTCCTCCTCCTCCCCCCTCTTGGAAAAAAAATCCAATTGCATATTTGTCCCCAACAATCTGGGTCCTGATTTTACCGACCTCGAAAGGATGGAAGGCTGAGTCAACCTTGAGCCGGTCAGGATTGAACCGCTGGCAGTGGGCAGAGTTGGCCTGCAACCTAACCACTGCTCCACTATGGCGACTTCCCCAGAATAAAAAAAAATAACACTCTTACCTTTTCGGCAGGTCACCAGCTGGGGAAGGGTGCCGTGGGTCAAGTCATGACGGAGGTCCACAATCCAGATTGGGATGTTCAGCTTGGAGCAGGAAACAAATGGTTATTAAAATCAGAGGTGGAAGCAACGCATCTTAGCAACATATACTTGAAATACCACTGCTGACGACAATTGTTTTAAGTTAATAAACTCAAACCTCTTTTACCTCTTTAGCTAGGTACCTCAGTGGAACGGTAACCATCTTCTGTCTCCGCTCCGTGATGAGATTCACAAACCTGTGGATGATAAAAATGTTGAATGATTTCAGGGAAACCGTTTTGCTTTGAGAATATAATCTGAGCCTGAATCAAACCCATTCAAAAATGAAATTTAGTTGAATTAAATTAAGTGAAATGCATACATGACACACACCTAAACATACTATGTACAACATATGTATAGACCCACACCCCTACATATGCGTAGCAAATAAATATTAAATACTGTCCATCTTGAATATATAACGGAAGGAGGAAGCTTCACAAGGTTAAAATTCTGGCTGAATCTGGATGTTCTGCTACGGATACCACGAAGTCCTCTCCTCCCAGAAGGTAACAAGGAAAACAGGTCGTGAAGAGGATGTGTCGTGTCCCAGATAATCTTGCGGATCCTGCTCAAGCAACGCCGCTGTGCTATGTCCTGGATGGGAGGGAGGGAACTGCCAATGATCTTTCCTGCTGTCCTCACCACTCTCTGCACCACCTTCCTGTCTGAAGCAGGAATGCTTCCAAACCAGACTGCGATGCTGTATGAGAGGATGCTCTCGATCGTCCCCCTGTGGAAAGTGGTCAGGACAGGGGAAGGAAGATGTGCTTTTCTCATTCTCCCAGCCTTCAGCCATTACCTTGAAACTGACTGTTGAATATGGCCCATGACGTAGGAGCTAGTTACTTGACGGGCTGCAAGTCTCCCACAGTTCTTCTTGGCTAATTTGAATGGGCGTGGTTGGCATGCTCCAAGTTCCTTCAATTAAACAATGTCAACTCTTGGGAGCCCAGAAGTATGTCTGCACTCTAGAATGAGGTCCCCCCCCCAAGATCTTGAGGGCCCCATGTTTTGGTGCTTTGAAGGGGCTTGAAGACCTGGCTCTTTATTCAAGCCTTTGGCAAGATTGAAATCCCTTGGATGGTGTGGGTTTGTTTCTTTTTTCTTTCACTTCTTGTCATTTTTTGAATCTTTCTTTTCATTTATTTTTTTAAACATTTTTGTGACCCAGAGTCAAGAAGCATCAGTGACATGATGGCAGGGTTCCAGTATCTCAGGGGCTGCCCCAAAGAAGAGGGAGTCAAGCTTTTCTCCAAAGCGCCTGAAGGCAGGAGAAGCAGCCACAGATGGAAACTCATCAAGGAGAGAAGCAGCCTAGAACTAAGGAGAAACTTCCTGACAGTTAGAACAATCAACCAGTGGAACAACCTGCCTCCAGAAGTTCTGGGTGCTCCATCACTGGAGGTTTATGAGCAGACATTGCACAAACATTTGTCTGAAACGGTATGGGGGTTTCCTGCTTAAGGGGGGCGGGGCTGGACTAGAAGACCTCCAAGGTCCCTTCCAGCTCTATTCTATATATAAAAAACTCTTGCCTAGGCCCTCCAGTAAACCTTACACCGCAGCTTCTGTAAGAAGTTTGTTCCCTCTTTCTCACAACTCTTACCTCACCAGTGCCAGGCCATAGGTCAGGATCAATTCGTGGGATTTCAGAACTCCAGAGGCATCTAGGAGCTTACAGCGGATCAGATCTGCAGTGCATTCCACGGCTAAAGGCATCTTGGACCCAAACCTAGTTTCAGAGTTAAACACAGTAATATTACGATCTTCCCTATCCAGTGACTTACCTACCTTCTATGGCAGACCTAGAACACCTTTCAAGATTACAAGCATCCTTAAGGAGAACATCAACTGCAGAAGTTAAGTGCTTCTGAACGATGGGCATTCTAAGACACACTCAAATCCTTTGGGGAGCCAGCGGTCCACAGGAGTGCTGAACAGCAGTCAGTAAACCAACAAAGTTTTCTGCAGTGATGAGAACTCCACTGGATTTTTCTGTACACAAAATTGGTTTGTAAAGACTCCTCTAAGGCAGCGGTTCTCAACCTGTAGGTCGCGACCATTTCACGGGGGTCGCCAAACACTGCAGTCCGCCATTTTTTTTTGGGTCGGCCATTTTGTTTTTGGTCCGCCATTTTTTCCCCCTTTGCGATGCGGGCCGTCGCTCCGCGCATGCGCGATGCGGGCCCGCCATTTTTTTTTGGTCAGCCATTTTTTAAAAAAATTTTTTGGGGTCGGCCATTTTTTTCCCCTCTGCGATGTGGGCCGTTGTGCCGCGCATGCGCGATGCGGGCCCGCCATTTTTTTTTGGTCAGCCATTTTTTTTTATTTTTTTGGTCCGCCATTTTTTTCCCCTTTGCGATGCGGGCCGTCGCGCCGCGCATGTGCGATGCGCCCATCGCGCCGCGCAAGCGCGGCATGGGCCAGAGTCAAGCCCCGGAAAAGGTTGAGAACCGCTGCTCTAAGGGGAAAGTATTTACAAAAAATGAAAATCTGGCAGATAAATCACTTAAGACACAAGCCCTTGAATACCTATTACTCAGAAGTGGGGTAAGAGCTGAGCTAGAAATGTTGAAGAATAATGTACGAGAGCCGTGGTTTTCAAACCTGGCAGTTTTAAGTTGTGTGTCCCCAGCCAGATGTTGCCAAGTTTGAAAAACACAGTGCAGAAAGTTTGGAGAGGGAACTGCACAAAGGGGTGGGGAGGGTTTCTCATTCAAAATTCAGGCTGCCATCTTAAAAACGGATCTTCATATAAATTTGCATTCCAATGACTTCTTGTAAATGCAAAGTATGAACTGGTCCTTTCCCCTCTCTTCCTTCTCCCTTGCTCCCCAGATACACCAGTTGTATTCATACACATCACTTAAGTTAAGGAACTAACCCACATTCTGGGTTCATACAAAATGCTAACCACGAAACCTTATCTCAACCAATTTTTAATACAGAGGCCGCCAAACTTTTGGGCACCGTGGAGAGAGGTTTTTCCGCGGACCGGAGGGGATGTGGTTTCACGTGCTGCCTGCATCCCGCAGACGGGGCTTCGCTTGTTTGCACGGATCGGTTGGTGGCATGCCGTGGCCCGATGCCGGTCCACAGTCCAGGATTAAAATGTGATTCCTGGGTATATTCATACTACCGTACAAAAAACGGACCAAACATGAACACCAGGAAAAATTTTAAACTAGAAAAAGTTTAATAAATTACCAAGCTTTCGTCGGAAAACTACCGACATCGTCAGGGCTTAATGGTAGTCAATGGGAGAGACTTATATAGGGTTGATCAGCATTTGCATCCGGCTCCTGGACCTCGTCACTGGTCCTAACTGATACGCCCCAAACACAGCCCAATCAGTTAGGACCGGTGACAAGGTCCAGGAGCAAATGCTGATCAACCCTATTTAAGTCTCTCCCATTGACTAGCATTAAGCCCTGACGATGTCGGTAGTTTTCCGACGAAAGCTTGGTAATTTATTAAACGTTTTCTAGTTTAAAATTTTTCCTGGTGTTCATGTTTTGTCCGTTCTTTGTAGTGTGTATATATAAACCGTGCAGATAGCGGTTTGTGTGTGTTTTCTTCTGGTAGATGGTGTGTCCTAGGGAGCCATTGGATTTCTGGATGTCTTAGTCTACAAGAAATCCAATGGCTCCCTAGGACACACCATCTACCAGAAGAAAACATACACAAACCGCTATCTGCACACACTCTCACACCACCACCCAGCACAGATCAACTCCGTAGCCAAGACACTCATCTCCAGAACCAAATGCCTAGCTGACGAACAACACCTAAAAACCAAACTACACTCTCTCACTAATGTACTAACGTCCAACGGATTCCAAAGAAATAAGATTTCCAACTTAATCCAAAAAGAAACTCCCACTAAAATCCAAGACAGAGAACAAGAAAACGGCAAAGCCCTCCTCCCATACATAAAAGGCACCACAGACAGGATCAGCAAGACCCTCCACAAACATAACATCAAGATAGCATTCTGCACAAACAGAAAAATATCCACCATCCTAAGAAACCCTAAAGACAAAATTGAGTTAGAAAATCAAATCCCATGTACTGCCTGCCCCACCACATACATCGGACAAACCAACAGAAGAATAAGTGCACGCATTGAAGAACACAAAAACTCAGTCAAAAAAGAGGAACCAACTTCTTCCCTGGTCCAACACTTTAAAGCCACAGGACATGAAATTGATTTCAAAAAGACCAGAACTATCGCCAAAACTGAACACTTTAATAACAGAATAATCAGAGAAGCCATCGAGATAGAAAAACGCCCACACAGCATGAACAAACGAGATGATACCTCCCGCCTACCAGCCATTTGGAAACCCGCCCTTATTGACAAACGAGTCCATAACACAAAGAATGACACCAGACCTACACTCACGAAAACCACACAGGATGTCACCACCACACATCCAGGCAAAAAGCAAACCCAAACCCACAACAATGATGAGGCACGACCACAAACCAGAAGCCAGACCACAGCTGCAATCCATACATGAAACAAACTGACACCCACCACGAAGACGAGGCACGACCACGAACGCGAAGCCAAACAACTATGCAGCTTACCATCTCTAATCCCCCTGTAACTCAGACTAACCAGAGCACAACTAAGCCCCCACCCAAACAGAACACTCCCCCATCCAATCAGAGCACAGCCAACCCCCCATCCAATCAGAGCACAGCCGAGCTCCCAGCCAATCAGTTCAAACCCCCACTGGCAGTTAAAAGGAAGAAACAGCTGCAATCACACATTGCTGCTAGAAGCACGAAGCCGAAAGCACCAGCCTGAAGATGACGAATGGGACTTCGTCGAAACGTCGCCAAGACACCTCAGATTCTACGCGGGAGAAAACCCGAACAACCAAAGACCTACATACAAACACCCGCGAAAACCTCAGAAAACAAATATATATATATACATACACACACACACACACGCTTAAGTGTCTACTGGGTCATTAACTTAATTTAGGGTGCTGAACAGAAACCCCTCAATCGTGGCTACTGTTTTCTGCCCGCCTTCCTTCTCACCTGCTCTTCCAGACAGACACTCTGTCCAGTGCATCTCGCTGTGTCTGGCAGTCCTCACAGTACAGCCCCACCATCACTTGGTCCCACTCGGCCTTGCTCTGCCAAGGAACCACATTCCATGGTCTCTTCAGCCGAGGTGTCTTGGCTGCTAGTTTCCATCCTGGCTTTGGATCTCTGGGCTTGCTGGCCATGCTGCTGTAGCCTTGCCCTTCTTCAGCTCCCTGGAATCCAGCGCTGCAGATCTAAAGGAAGCAAGCCAGCCACAGATGAAACCCCCAGCCACCAACTCATTTCCACGTGCTCTACAAATAGTCCCCCACTTACACCCGTTCGTTTAACGACTGTTCGAACTTACAATGGAGCTGAAAAAAGCAACCAATGACCGTTTCTCACACTTAGCAACCGTTGCAGCATCCCCCAGGGTCACGGGATCAACATTCGGATGCTTGGCAACTGGCATGTATTCATGACGGGTTGCCATGCCCCGGGATCATGTGATTCCCTTGTTGGACCTTCCAACAAGCAAAGACAATGGGGGAAGCCAGATTCACTTAAACAACTGTGTTACTGACTTAACAATGGCAGTGATCCACTTAGCAACTGGGTCAAGTAAAGGTCGTAAAATGGGGCACAACTCACTTCACAACTGTCTTGCTTAGCAGTGGAAATTTTGGGCTCAGTCATGGTCGTAAGTTGAGGACTACCTGTATTTAACTCCAAGAGCAATCTTTAAAGTAAAACCGACCGAGACTTCCCCAGGCTCTGTCTTGCCGAAGATCAGCGCCCTCAACTTTCCCAACAATATGTTCTCGTTCTTACTTATTTCTCACTGAGAAAAAATATTTTTGGGGCAGTCCCTCCCTCTCAGCCCAACCTACCTCACAAGACTGTTGTTGTGGGGAAAACAGGAGGAGGAAGGTGTGTTGAATATGTTCGCGGCCTTATTTATAAAAATAGCAACACTGAGATGTAAAATAAATAAGTAAAATGGAGCTACCTTACTCGCTCACTGTGATGCTGGGCAGTTTACAGAAATAAAACCCCAATACAAAAATCCTCAGTAAATCCTCAGCACCCTTGGTGACAACAACTGAACCAACCATTTCATGGCCTCTGAATCATCTGGGCGAGTGGCCCTCTCTGCAAAACTCTTCTGGCACACCATCAATAAACAGAATAACAAAGTTGGAAGGGACCTTGGAGGTCTTCTAGTCCAACCCCCTGCTCATGCAGGAGCTCCTATACCAGGGGTAGGCAACCCAAAACACTCAAAAGAGCCTCTTGGACCCGTTTCCCACCGAAAACAAAATACTGGGAGCCGCAAAACCCTTTTGATATCTATTTATAAATATTTTATTAGTTTTGTAATTATAAACAATGAATCAAATAAAATACCACTCAACTTAATACAATCTTTTTCAGCTTTCTCCCACACAGAACAAAACATATATTCTTTTAAGAACTTAAATAAAATAAAATAAAATAACTGGGTGTTGCTCGGCAGCACCCCCTCCACCACATCCCCCTCATCCTTCTTCCCTATTCTACTTCCCTCCCCCTCCCCTCCCTCCCTCTCAACCCTCTCTCACAATCTGCCTACTTCCCTCCACTCCTTCACTCCTCACCCCCTCCAGATGTGGTCCAGAGGTACTGCCAGAGCAACCCCTCTTATATCAATAAATATGTCATTCTTATATATTACAAGTATTGTAGTTGAGTACATTATTACACCCCCCCATAACCCACCCCCCACCCCGACTTCCCAAAGTGAATACAGGATAAAACAAAAGAAAACCTACTAGGTTAAACAAAATTATTATGTAAATCCTAATAAAAATTTAACTATATGCTAAATACAATTTCTTAGATTGATATTTCCCTTGAATATAGTCTATCCATTTTTTCCAGTCCAACATATATTTTTCATTTGAATGATCTTTCAAATATGCGGATACTTTAGCCATTTCCACCAAATTTATGACTTTCAAAGTCCATTCCTCGATGGATGGTAATTCTGCCTTCTTCCAATATTGTCCAACCAACTATCTCGCTGCTACCCTTTTGATATCTAAAATGAAGATCACTGCATATATCCTTTTTTACCTTTATTATATATATATGTGTATCATAAAGGTAAAAAAGGATATATGCAGTGTTATCTTCATTTTAGATGGCAAAAGAGTCTCTCTCTCCCTCTTTCCTCTCTCTCTCTCCCCCTCCCTCTCTCTCTGATCTTCAGCTCACCTGGCAAACTGGCTTGAAACTGTTCTCCAACAAGGTGACACACATTCTTATTGGGCTAGCTCAGGGATAAGCAAACTCAGCTCTTTTATGACTCATGGACTTCAACTCCCAGAATTCCTGAGTCAACACAGCTGGGCTAGCTAGCTCTCTCCTGCCCTTCCTGCTTCCTGCTGAGACACAGCAAAGTGAGGAGCTCCGCCGAATAAGCCTTTCAGCCCCTTGGAGACCACCGTGAGTCCAATGTCTTTTTTACACAGAGAGAGAGAAAGAGAGAGAGGGAGGGAGAGGGAGGGAGAGGGAGGGAGGGAGGGAAGTAAGTAAGTAAGTAAGTAAGTAAGTAAGTAAGTAAGTAAGTAAGTAAGTAAGTTAGTTCTCCGGAATAGGGCGGCATAGAAGTCAAATAAATAAATAAATAAATAAATAAATAAATAAATAAGGAAGGAAGGAAGGAAGGAAGGAAGGCAGGCAAGGCTTACTCACCCATGTTGCTTTACCTACTAAGAACGCAAGTGCCTCTCTCTGTCTCTGCAAATGGCAGAAGAGGCTGGGAGCCACAGGGGAAGGCTCAAAGAGCCACATGCAGCTCCGGAGCCGCAGGTTGCCGACTTGTGTCCTATACCATTCCAGCCAAGTGGCTGTGCAGGCTCTTTTTTTAAAAAAAGCCTCCAATATTGAAGCGCCCACGATTTCTGAAGGCCAGTC
The DNA here is from genome assembly GCA_034064705.1 of Bothrops alternatus. Classification (NCBI taxonomy): domain Eukaryota; kingdom Metazoa; phylum Chordata; class Lepidosauria; order Squamata; family Viperidae; genus Bothrops; species Bothrops alternatus. The sequence continues at coordinate 365,309 of JARGCV010000442.1, forward strand.
CTTCCGCTGGTTGATTTTTCCCACTAGTAGGAAATTTCTTCTTAGTTTGTAGGTTGCTTCTCTCCTTCGATTAGCTTCCATCCATTTGTCTTGCCTTCTGGTGCTTCAGGTTAATTGTTCTCGCTGTCAGGAAATGTCTTAGTTCAGGGGTTCTCAACCTTGGCAACTTTAAGACTTGTGGACTTCAACGCCCAGAATTCCTCAGCCAGCTTTGCTGGCTGAGGAATTCTGGGAGTTGAAGTCCACAAGTCTTAAAGTTGCCAAGGTTGAGAACCCGTGACTTAGTTGCTTCTCTGCTTGATTAAGTTTCCCTCCATTGCTTCTTGTTTTGCCTTCTGGTGCTTTGGAAAATAGGTCGACCCCCCCCCTTTTTCTTTGCCAAAGCACCGGAAGGTAAGACAAAGAAGCCATGGAACATTCTTCAAACTATGAAGAAACAAGAACAACATTCGCACACGGTCACCGTCTTCTTCTCTAGCCCTTGGCCCTAACGCTGCCTTGTTCCTGCCCCAGGTGCACAGATTTGGCCCTCCCTGCCGCAAAACTCAGGGGTCTGGAACCTGTAAGCCACCCAAACTCACTTTTCAGGGGAGGTGGACGGCATAAAAATTTAATTAACAAATGAATGAATGAATGGCCCATTAGATAGGGTTTTGTCGGCTAGATAGATTTGCCATTGTAGAAATGGCTAGTTATATAATAAAGTGTAAAAACAAAAGTTGAGGCTAGAGTGCTTTTTACTTTGTACTGTGCTGCAAAGAATGGGAAGTCAACACCTTTCCCCCCCCTTTTCCCTTATTTCTGACACGTCCTCTTCCCCTTTCTTTTTCCCTCCCTTAATCCCCTATTTCTATTTTTTTCTTTGCATTTTATCTATTAAAGAAAAACAAAACCAAAAAAACCCCAAATGAATGAATGAAGGGACAAAAGCTGAGAGCAGCAATGAAAGGAGAGGAAGGGCAGCCCAGCCAATCTGAAAGGCAGCAGGTTGTAGAAAAGTTCGGTGAAATATTATCAGTCTTTCCCCCCCACCCCCCACCCCAAAAAACAACCTGGCCTCTTTTAAGATGGGCGGACTTCAACTCCCAGAATTCCCCAGCCAGTAATGAATGAAGGAGGGAATGAATGAATGAAAGGACAAAAACTGACAGCAGCAATGAAAGGAGAGGAAGGGCAGCCTCCCCACCCCCACCCCCCCAAAAAACAACCTGGCCTCTTTTAAGATGGGCGGACTTCAACTCCCAGAATTCCCCAGCCAGTAATGAATGAAGGAGGGAATGAATGAATGAAAGGACAAAAACTGACAGCAGCAATGAAAGGAGAGGAAGGGCAGCCTCCCCACCCCCACCCCCCCAAAACCAACCTGGCCTTTTTTAAGATGGGCGGACTTCAACTCCCAGAATTCCCCAGCCAGTAATGAATGAAGGAGGGTAGGAATGAATGAATGAGTGAATGAAAGAATGGACAAAAACTGACAGCAGCAATGAAAGGAGAGGAAGGGCAGCCTCCCCACCCCCCACCCCCTCAAAAAAACAACCTGGCCTCTTTTAAGATGGGCGGACTTCAACTCCCAGAATTCCCCAGCCAGTAATGAATGAAGGAGGGAATGAATGAGTGAATGAAAGAATGGACAAAAACTGACAGCAGCAATGAAAGGAGAGGAAGGGCAGCCTCCCCACCCCCTCAAAAAAAAACCAACCTGGCCTCTTTTAAGATGGGCGGACTTCAACTCCCAGAATTCCCCAGCCAGTAATGAATGAAGGAGGGAATGAATGAATGAGTGAATGAATGAATGGAGAAAAACTGACAGCAGCAATGAAAGGAGAGGAAGGGCAGCCTCCCCCCACCAAAAAAAAAAACAAAAAACAACCTGGCCTCTTTTAAGATGGGCGGACTTCAACTCCCAGAATTCCCCAGCCAGCTGGGAGTTGAAGCCCGCCCATCTTAAAAGAGGCCAGATTTGGAAAACACTATTATTATGGATGCTGCTGATGCTGATGGTGTATTCCACGCATGTCCAGCAGACACAAACCCGTGTCGAACGCGCCTTCACACGTGCCCGGAGAGACCCAACCCGCATCTCCTTACGGAGAACCTCCCTGGCCACACACCCCCATCCGCACGTGCCTGCTTCGGGTGATCCCCCTTCCGTCCAGCGCCAGGCGTGGGCACCAAGCCCGATCGCCCGCCGTCTTTCCCGGACAAAGAGCGCCCGGCAACCGCCGACCCGAAGCCAGCGACGGCAGCCGCCCGCGGGAAGGAGGCGGCGCTGAGGCGGGGCGGGATGGGAAAGTAGCCAATCCTCATAGGGGGGAGGAGGGAAGGAACCAATCGGGGAGGACGCGAGGCGGGATGTGCAGGAGTGGAAGCGGAAGTTGGTGACGGTGGGCGCGAGGCATAGATCGCCCTCAGGATACGGGCTTCCGGCTGTTTCAGGGCCAGCGAGCGCCCCCTCTGGCGTAGAGGTAAACCCTCTTCTGCCAGCGTAGTAGAATATTGTCTTACTATATCTATATTAGAATAGAATAAAGCTGGAAGGGACCTTAGAGGTCTTCTAGTCCAGCTCAAGCAGGAGAATTAGGTTACGTTACGTTATCTATCTTTGAATTTATTGTATATTTGTATATATTATATTGCACACAGGATTGCATATGATATAGCAGGCGAAACACGCACGCACAGAGAATAACCTACTATAAAACCCATAAACATCAGTGCAAATAAACCAACACATTCAGAAGGAGCTGATTAGATGGATTTGATTTCAAAGTCTGGCAAATATTATGTGATAATTATTCGCTTTGTTTTGCTTTTTCTATTTTTTCCCCGCAAAACGCTTTTAAGTATGTATATGTCTTTTCTTGTTTGCTTCTGTTTTTTGCTTGCAGGTTTTACTCAACCAATAAAAGAGATTTTTAAATTCAAAAGAAAAAAGATTTTTAGATCACATCTTTTTTCCAGAGAAATAATAACAGTGTTTCAGAAATGACCTCGCTATGTTTATGCTGTTGAGGATGCAGTAAAAGTAATGCTTTATTTTTAACATATTGTCCTATTTCAGTAAGAAGCAATTTCATGGATTCCGGCTCAGGATTTAATATTTTCAGATATTTATATTCTTTTGAAATTTATCACATGGGAGTTGAGTCCTGGACAAAGAAAATAGACTCAAATAACATATTGTTCAGCATTGATTGAAAAGATAAACTTATAACTCTAATCATTCTGTGGGTTGCAGAATTGACTAATATAGATCAGTGACAGATAACTGTGATGAATTATGACTTCATTATTGATATGTGTACAGTATATTTGTAGATATATATCATGTATGCTTTTCATTTTTTTTCTGTTATAATTTCGTGTGTTCTTTTTCTTAGTTACTTAATAGACACAAAACAGAATGCAGGTTGTCCTCAACTTACGGCTGTTGATTTAACAATGAATCGAAGTTATGACTGGCTTGGAAAAAGTGACTTATCACCCATCCTTGAACTCATGACTATCACATCTCCTCTGCAGTCACGTGATCACAATTTGGGTGCTTGGCAACCCACGTTTACCAACTGTGCAACATCTGTAGTCACATGATTGCAATTTGTAACCAAATCTGGGGAAACCAGATTTGCTTCGTGACGGTCTTATTCACTTAATGACCTCAGTAAAAATTGTCATAAATTGGGTCTGATGACTTGCTTAATGACTGCTTTGCTTAGTGACCAAATCCCAGTCTCAATTGTAGTCGTAAGTGGACTACTTGTAAATGCAAAATAAAAGCATTTTTTAAAAATATATATGTATGAGGGCAATTTGGAAATAAACCTCTGTTCGGTTATCAATGACAGACACTAGCAGATACAGAGTTTTTATTATACTACATTAGAAAACTACAATATTACATTACTCTTCATCATAATCACCATTCAAACTGAGGCACTTGTCATAACATCTTACAAGGTTTGTAATTCCTTAGTAGTCATCGCTCGGTGCCAAATCTGGGCTATGGGGGGGGGTGCATGTGATCAAAAACATCCCAATGGAACTGCTTCAAAAATTCTTGGTTGTGTATAGTCAGTGGTGGGATTCAGCTGGTTCGCACCACTTCGGCAGAACGGGTAGCTAATTTTTTGTTGCCCAGGCCCAGAATGGACTTCCAGAAGCAGCATCCACACCAAGAACCGGTTATTCACATATCTGAATCCCACCACTGTGTGTAGCGAGTGAGCATTATTGTGAAACAACACCACACCGGAAGTCAGCATTCCTCGACGCTTGTTATGGATGATCGTTGTGAGTTTTTGAAACGTTTCACAGCAGACGTCTGAATGGATGATCGAACCATGCTCCATGAACTTCACGAGGAGTTACTCCTTTGGCATCTTCACATTTGGCGGGATTTTCTATGGCACCACTTCCAGTGTGGCGTTGAGTCACGATATAATGCTCGCCCGCAAACTGCTGGACGCACCCGAGAACTTTTGAAACAGTTCCCTTGCGATGTTTTTGATCACCCCACCCTATAGCCCAGATTTGGCGCTGAGTGACTCCTACTAAGGCATTTCAAACTTGTAAGACGCTATGACAAGTGCCTCAATTTGAATGGTGATTATGTTGAGAAGTCATGTCATGTTGTAGTTTTCTAATGTGTGTAATAAAAGTTCTGTATCTGCGAGTGTCTGTCATGGATAAACCAAATGGAGGTTTATTTCCGAATTGTCCTCATATATTTATTTATTTATTTTATTTATTTAAATCACATTTATATGCCGCCCCTCTCCAAAGACCCGGGGCGGCTCACAACAAAAAAATACTACAATAATTTTAAAAATTAACACATTCATACCACACACAAACACAATCAATTCACATGCACTGATGGCGGGATACTCTTAGGGCCGAGGGGCAGAGCGCAGCTCACATGCCCCAAGCCTGTCGGCATAGATGTGTCTTCAATCCTTTCCAGAAGGCTAGGAGGGAGGAAGCAGTACGAACCTCCGAGGGAAGCTGGTTCCAGAGGGCTGGGGCAGCAACAGAGAAGGCCCTTGCCCTAGGTCCCGCCAGACGGCATTGTTTAACGGACGGGACTCGTAGGAGGCCAACCCTGTGTGCCCTAACCGGTCGCTGGGATTCATGAAGCAGGAGACGGTCCCGCAAGTATCTTGGTCCGTTGCCATAAAGGGCTTTATAGGTCATAACCAACACTTTGAAACACATGGTGAGTTATCCTTTGCTAGAGGTCAGAGACAAGAATATTTAAGCTGCATCCAGAGGGACTTGCAAGGGGGGGGGAGTATACAGGACTAAATGGACTGTATGAGCATTGTGACATCATACAGATGCACAAAAGAATGGAACATTGCAAGAGTACAATGTGACTTCGGTCATTTGGATGAAAGTCCTGGACCAGCCTGCATGGAACTTCCATTTTTTGTAGGTTTTGATCCCTGCCAGGGTCATTTCAGACATTTGATTTCGTGGAACTCTTTTCCTACACCAATACCATAATCAAGGATCTACCAAGGAGAAAAGCAAACCCCCACCAACAGTTGTGTATATAAAGAGAGAACAAATTCAAAATGGACTAGCATTAATTGGGTAATAAATAACCAGCTCAGAGAGCACCAAGGACTCTACAGCTAAAGTTCCTTTATCAAGTAGCTTCCTAATTAGGTAGTTCCTTAATTTGGTGGTTCTCTAATCAAGGAAGTATCAAGGAGAAAACCACAGCCAGTCGCAGTAAGGTTACCTAGTTGGGTAATGAAATGTCTGCAACAAAACAACCAGGTTTAAACAGCACCATGAACAGCACCACACATAAGTTCCCTGATGGGGCAAGTTTTCCAAGAAACTTGTTTTTGGACAATTTTTGATAGACCTGCTTTGCATCATTCCTTCCCTGATCAACTACAAACTTTGCAACTTTAGGAACAGCTGGAAACTTCCCTGCTCCCCTGTTGGATTTGAGCATCCTTCAGTTAGCTGTTATTGTTGCTTTATGTTTCCCATAAAGCTGCTTCAGTCTGCCCTAACTTTACAAGATTTGAGTGCTTTTAATCTGGACAGAATCCCAGCTTTGGAATTGTATTTTTAATCGTGAAAAGCACATCACAAATATTGTCACGAACCGCTACAAAAGACCAGTAAAGTTTGTAGCTTAAGATCTGTAGATCTAGTTTTGGTCACCACACTACAAAAAAGATGTTTGGAAGAAGTATGGAGAAGAGCAACCAAGATGATTAAAAGCCTGGAGACAAAAACATAGGAAGAATGGTTGCAGGAATTGGGCATGGCTAGTTTAGAGAAAAGAAGGACGAGGGGGGGACATGATAGCAGTGTTCCAGTATTTGAGGGCTGCCACAAAGAAGAGGGGTCAACCCTATTTTCCAAAGCACCAGAAGGCAAGACAAGAAACAATGGATGGAAACTAATCAAGGAGGGAAGCAACCTGGAATTAAGGAGAAACTTCCTAACAGTGAGAACAATTAACCAGTGGAACGGCTTGCCTTTAGACGTCATGGGTGCTCCATCACTGGAGGCTTTAAAGAAGAGACTGGACAGCCACTTGTCTGAAATGGTACAGGGTCTCCTGCTTGAGCAGGGGGTTGGATTAGAAGACCTTCAACGTCCCTTCCAGCTCTATTCTATTCTAAACAGCAGATCATCTTTCTGTGCACTGGTGAACCACACTGGTACTGTGGCAATGTGCTAGTCAGACAGCAGAGGGCCTGCATTGTCCACAGAAGCATCACACATTGGACGGGCGCAGCAATTTCTGGAGTGGAATGTTATTAAATTTGCTATTATTGCTGATTGGATAGTAGATAAGCTTTGCAAGGCAACAGCTGGTGGTGCACCCGTAAATCGAGGTCTGATCTGCACGTTTAAGCTTGCAGCCCTTTTCTGTGCTTAAAATTGATTTTTTTCTCTCCCTCTCTCCTTCCTTCCCTACATGCACACACACACACACACACACGCACACACACAGACACAGGGAAAGATGCAATCTGTGTGCACATGCTGCATTGTTGCAGCCCGACGCTATTTCAGACTGAAAAAAAGTCACTCCTCCTGAGACACTATCAATCAGATTTATTCCAGAGTCTTTCTGTTTATAATTCACCGGTTTAAACCTACTCATGAATCTGGTCTGTGCAATGAAATATTCTTTTCTCTGTCTTGGATGGTCACGCCGGCTGGGACTAAATTCCTTTGCTTCAGTTCAGAGCGTTGAAAGGAGTTGAGCCGATTCGGCCAGCCTCTTCGGCTCATAACCTTATGACTAATGTTGTTTGCTTTAATATTGTTAAAGCAGACTGAATCTCTACCTCAGGATATGAAACTTTTACCTCAGGATCTCTGGTTAGGGACTATAAAAGATTGCACTAGTAATGGGATGAAGTCAATTCAGAAGCGCAAACGAACAATAGGCGATAGACTAGATACAGTAGATTGACCATAAATAAGAGAAACACCAATCAAACAAAATGTATTCGGAATATACTTGAAGATGGAAGGGAGGAGGGAAGAACGTTTACTAAAACAGATGTTTATAAAGATTAATACCTAATGTTGTATGCTATGTTCTAGGATGATTGCTTAGCAATAGGATCTTATGTTTAATGTTGATCACATTAATATTGAACCAGATAAGAGAAACACCAATCAAATAAAGTGTAACAGGAGTATAGTTGAGGCTAGACGCGAGGAGGGGAAAAAGGCCTACTAATTCAGACGTTTTCAAAGACTAATACTTAGTGTTGTATATCAGGTGCCATGATGATTGCTGCATAATATGTTTTTATGTTCAATGTTGATTGTTTTAATAAAAGAATTTTTATATTGAAAAAAAAAAGGCGGCTCCTGTTGTAGACTCTGGTGCCCCTTTTGTGTTAAGGGAGAATACAACAAAATGGAGCTGGAAGGGACCTTGCACCCAGGATCTCTCGTATCCTGCTGCATAAACTAACCTGAGATTCTGAAAAAAGAAAATAAAGGCTGGATTTGTTTGTGTAAAGACTCTTGATGCAGATTACAGCTTCCAAGATATTTCATCTCTAGATATTTCTATCTATCTTTCCTTCCTTCCTTCCTTCCTTCCTTCCTTCCTTCCTTCCTTCCTTCCTTCCTTCCTTCCTTCCTTCCTTCTTTCTTTCTTTCTTTCTTTTTCTCTCTCCCTCCTCCCTCCTTCCCTCCTTTTCTTCCTCTCTACATCATTGAACATCATGACTGTAGTAAAAAAAACTGCACAAAAAAAAAGCCTAAAACGGGATTAGATTTGCTTTCCTGTTAGATCTCTGTCTCTATCCAAGCCCTGCTTTCACAACTGCAACAATACACATAAAACCATTGTCTTTCTACTGGTGCTTCCGTGCAGAAATTCACAAGTGCTTAGACAATATGGCAGTGTTGCTGGGACCTAAACTAATTGCACATGCAAAAAAACATGCTTGGCCTGACAATCCAGACTCTTCCTTTCTACATTTGGTCTGCTCTGTACTAAAGAATGAAAGGGAAGGGTGTCTGCTGGGATAACCAAGCCATGGAATTTGTTCCAGATGTCAAGAAAGCTTATTCTGCCCCCAGAGCATCTGAACGCTACATTAACTGTTTCACTCTGGAGGATAAGACATAAATTACAACCTATTGGAATCTAATTGTACGTTCTTACCTGGTTGCTCATTATCCCTTATTCATGAAAAGAGAGAACACTAGAAAGTTTAAATCTGAATTGCAATAAAATATTTAAAAAGTAATTCTGACAAAGAGCTACTTTAGTCAAATGTGTGTTGTATCATCTTTCTTGGCTTGGGGGGGGGATTTCAGTACAGCTTCAATTCTGGATTCAATATTTTCAGGGCTTAATTTGAGGAAGCTTCGGATCTAGGCATGTGCTCAATAGCAGATGACATTTTCAGAAATCCCTTTCCCACAGTCCTAGGGATATGACTGCGGAGGAATACATGCCATTTTTGCAAAAGTCTGTAGATGCATGAAAATAATCTTTACGTTGTGCACACAGAAATTTAATTCCCGTAAGAGCAAAATAAGTCTCTCTCTAAGAAAAGGAAAAAATATGATCTTCTCATGTTCATCCTTTTTTCTTTGATCCTCTGTGACCTATTTCTGGTCATTTCAATGCATCAACAGAAGGAGAGTATCAAGATCACGAGCAGTGATAATACCTCTTTATACCGCACTACGGAGGCGTCCAGTTTTGGTCACCACAATATAAAAAAAAACATGTTGAGTCTCTCCAAAGAGTGCAGAGAAGAGCAACAAAGATGATTAAGGAACCGGAGGCTAAAACACGCAATGAACAACTGAGGGAATGAGGTATGTCTAGTCTAATGAAGAGAAGGACTAGGGGTGATACGATAGCTGTCTTCTAGTAGTTGAGGGGCTGTTGCAGACAAGAGGGGGTCAAGTCATTGTTCCAAGCACCTGAGGTCAGGAGAGGAAGTAATGGATGGAAGATTTTTAAACCCGCCATCCTGGGCCCAACGTTTGGGAAGCCAGGCTCTGCCTGTCACAAGCCAGGACAAAGGGTGAGTGATGGAGGAGTAACGTATCGCCCCCACCCTCTCCGCCTTTCGTAAACTCCTTAAGACACATCTTTGCCGACAGGCCTGGGGCGGTTGACATCTTGCCCCTAGTCAGTGTATGTTTGTGTGTATGTTTGTTGAATGAATGGTTTCTTAAATTTAGGGGTTTTCTTTTTATATATGTATTTTTAAATATATTTATTATGTAGTATTTTAATATTGGATTTCTATTTATGCTGTGAGCCGCCCTGAGTTCTCGGAATAGGGCGGCATAGAAATTTAATAAATAATAATAATAATAATAACAACACCTCCTTTTAAAAACCCTTGGTCTAGCTGGCCTGGCTGGTAGCACCTTGTAAGGGCCCCTTTCCAGGATTACAGGAGAAAATGGTCAACAGTTTTGAAAGCGGAAGAGGATCCTATGTCCCAAGAGCAGATCAAGTGGAGGAATGGTCTTCACTTAGCACTTTCTCTATGTCTATGAAGCTGCTGCAAAAGATGTTGGTTCTCCAGAGGAGCAGCCACTTATGAACACCTGGCAGCAGGTATAAAATGCCTTCAACGACAGACAGAGTGACACATCGGTTGGAGGACCCCAGTGGTATCAACGGTAACGCCTGCTCAAATTTTGGGTCTGAATGGAGGGAAGATCGTTAAAGAGAGGTCCAACCTAGAATTAAGGAGAAGTTTCCTGACAGCGAGAACAATCAACCAGTGCAATGGCTTGCCTTCGGAAGTTGTGGGTGCTCCATCGCTGGAGATTTTCAAGAGGAGACTGGACAGCCATTTATCTGAATTGGTGTAGGGTCTCCTGCTTGATCAGGGGACTGGACTAGATGACCCCCAGGGCCCCTTCCAACTCTATTATTCTATGTTCTATGAGACCTACAGGTCCATCTGAAGATGTCCATTTCACTCAGACTCCAAAGGCAGTCATTTATCTGAAATAGTATAGGGTCTCCTGCTTGAGCAGGGGGTTGGACTAGATGACTTCCATGGTCCCGTCTAAGACGTTCAGATATTTATTCTGGCAAGAAAGTTTGAAAACAGGAAAAGGAGACAACAAAAAAAACTACACCCCCCCATCCAGTATGTATTCATTTGCAACTTTTATTATTAAATGCATTTATTTACAGTAAGAAATGGATTATTTTGCAATTGTAAAAGGAGAAGTGGAAATATACAAATAGAATAAACAAACCTTAGCACAGGGGTCTCCAACCTTGGTCGCTTTAGGACTTGTGGACTTCAACTCCTAGAATTCCTCAGCCAGCATGGCTGGCTGAGGAATTCTGGGAGTTGAAGTCCACAAGTCAATAAGTGACCAAGGTTGGGGACCTCTGCTTTAGCAGCTTGCTTTTTACTGGTATGGAGTAACTGATATAGTAACTTTCTTAGCGCTTTTAAGCAATCGGGGTTGAACTGATTGCGAATAATCTTTATTAATGTGGTGTAGAGATGTTAGCACCTCAGCGCTGGCCTCAAGAGTCTCCTTCTCTTTTCTGTTCACCGTCACAGAAGAAGCAAAGTTTGAATAAAATTGGCCTGCTGTCAGCAGATCGTCCGCGGGGGCTGAAGCAACCTTTTCTCCGTGCGTTTGCAAAATGCTTTTATTACAGTTAACCATAACGCCGCTCGCCAGGAACACAACGGCAGCGCCAAAGCCAATGTAAATAGCAGCTCCAGGCTCCTGTTGCTTTGGAATCGTAGGCATTTTGAAAGACTCGGGAAAGCGGATGTCCCTGTTCTCCAAGATGGAATACAGGTTCCAGGAGATTGGGATCAAGGCAATGATTCCTGCGAGAAAGTTCAGAAGACCTCCAATGTTAAACAAGGTGAGCAAGAAAGGCTTGTGGGTGGTGATTTGAACAATGTTCCACAAGGCAAAGCTCATGAGGGTGAAGGCCACCACTCCTACAATGCAACTCAAGGTCATCAGATCTTGAGCCAAAAATATTTCCTTGGGCAGCATGCTCATGCGTTCGGTGAATTCCTCGCAGTGGACGTATCTGTTTTCGGGATGAGTGCTGTGCAGATAACAGGCCCTCCAGATTCCAACCCACACCACGCCCGGATACATGCCGTCCTCACTTTGTACCTGCCATATTCTCCAATGCGCAACCACTGTTGAAACAATACACATGATGGATGCCAAGACACTAAGGAAATAACCAGCTAACTGGGCCTTATTAATCCAGGCTATCCATTTGGTAACCATGGCTTGTTTTTCACTTGCTAGTTGCCCTTTGAGCGATTTATTGGTCCTGGAGATGAACGTAGGATCCCTGAAATCAAATCAGAAGAAAATAGCGCATTCTATATTTATAGGTGGTTCTCGTCTTATAACAGTTCATTTAATGACCGTTCAAAGTTACAACCGCACTGAGAAAAGCGATTTATGACTGTCTTTGACTTGTCTTATGACCTTTGCAGCATCTCCCTGATCGTGGGATGAAAATTCAGGACGCTTGGCAACTGACTCATATTTATGACTGTCTCGGTGTCCTGGGGTCATATGATCCCCTTTTACGACCTTATGACAATCAAAGTCAATGGGAAAACCAGATTCACTTAACATCTGTATTACTAACTTAACAACTGCAGTGATTCATTTAACAACGTGGGCAGGAAAGGTCAGAAAATGAAGCAACAATTCACTCAACAAACGTCTCACTTAACAACAGAAATTTTGAGCTCAATTGGGGTCGTAAGTCAAGGACTACCTGTATGCTATTATGTGGACCCTTGGACATTAAATCCATGAATATAGTATAAAAAACTTTCACCACTGATTCCATTGGGAATATAATTTCCCTCCCATCTGATTTCTTTTTTTTAATATTTTTTATTATTAGATATATATTTGTACATGTAAACACAGAAAAAATTCAAGTTAAATGCTATTCAACTTAATACATTCATTTTAAACTTGTAAACATTCTTCACTCCGTATATCAAGATTTAACTATAAGTCAGATACATTTTCTTTGATTGGTGTTTCTCTTGTATGTAGTCTATCCAAAATATGGTGGACACTTTAAACCATTTTGAAAAAGCGTATTGAATTTATACCTCAGTTGTTTTTGTTAGGGATCATAAAAGACTGTACCACCATAGAGACGAACTTAATTTTGAACTTGATCACAGCAGCGATACTGTTGGTGGGACAATATTGGAAGAAACCAGAAATACCATCTATTGAAGAATGGACAATGCATTTTTAATTTTTTTTAAAAAATGTAATGCATACATCACTCAGCTCACTCTAAGCAGTTTATAAGTAAAAAAAATAAAGTTTGCTTTTCCTTATTCGAAAGCCACAAAAATAACCTATCCTAAAAATATTTATGTTGCATACAAAAAGCGATGCATTTTAAAAGGCTTAAATCAAGTATACTGGGATTAAAACACCAGTCAAATAGCCAACCGTCAAGAAAAAAGCAAGGCATCATTTTAACAGTTACAGGACTTTATGAGAGGCAGACAAACATCGGATATGTTATGGGTATCAAAAGTTCAGGTTTTCAAAAGGCAACTGGACTTTTTTTGATTTTCCTTGAAGATCTTCCACCTCATCCAAGATGTTCTTCCTTGAAGAAATATCTTTAAGGAAAAAACAAGAAAGTCTAGTGGCCTTTTAAAGAAGCATCTTTGGGGCAACCATGATCTGGATGACTGAGAATCTACGTAGACTTCTGTCAAAAGTGAAGAAATCCATAACCCATTAACATAATTTAATTTTCTTTCTTTCTACCCACCACAAACTGAACAGTATACATTATTTAAATATTAAACTTAAGACCAACTTAGAATCCAGGTAAAAGCTCACATCACTGGAAGCCAGAAATCTGAGCCACTTACTTTGTAGCCAGATTATCTTCATCCCTTCTCATTGGCAAAAGACTTAGATTATCAACCATGATGGTGGTTATGAGTTTGCTGAAAGAAAACCAAGATGGAATAGTTTAGCTTTCATGTATAAAATGCATGTGCATGTAATGCCTAACGGCACACAAACAAGGGTACAACATAGTAGGAAGAATTTCTTCTTGGATAATTAGAATATCTGTAATAGTTTTTCACAAATGATTCTTCTATATTGTACCAGAGTTTTTTGAACCTCAACAACTTTTAAGTGCAGTGTGGCTTGAATGAGCAGGTGTCGTTATAAAAAGGAGCTTACGCAAAAGCAGTGGAATTACATTTGAAGTAAAAACCGAAATCTCCTCAGTTGGTGACTTCGGACAGATACCTAGTATAGCAGCTGTCTGTCACCTTCTCCAGGGCTGAATGACCAGCATCTCTTCCTTTCTCCTCCAAAACGTCCACGTCCGTTTTCAACTGTTACTGGACATTCCAACTGCCACTCCTCAACTGACAAACGACGGAATTCCAGTGACGAATCTCAGTCAACAGTCCCCATCTTTCCTTTCAAATTACCCTATACATTTATACACAAACAAAACAGACAAGGCCAATAGATGTGGTGTACTCTCAGTGTGTTAAATATCTCGCATGTCCCTCAGTCTGCTACTTTAAGCTAGGATCAACTGTTTATCTCCACCGAATTCCCTCCTAAAGCAATTTAGAAGTACAAAATGTTCAGAGAAGATGCTTTATAACAAACCAAAAAGATCAAAATATACATGAAAGAGCCAAAAACCAAGAGCCAGCAGTGGAGAAGAGGAAGATGGGCTGGAGGTGAACACTTTAGCCTCTAAAGTCGTCTTCCCACTCCGAAGAAGATTCAAACACCATTCAGTTTAAGGCAAGATCTGATGCTGCAATGGAATAAGGCCTTTATTTCAAATAAAATAAGATTTATCAGGTGCATCAGAAAGCATCAATAAAGCTTTTAAAGACTCGTTAAATAAAATATCAGACATTATTCAGAATACAGCTGGAAGAGACCTTGGAGGTCTTCTAGTCCAACCCCCTGTCAAGCAGGAGACCCTATACCATTTCGGACAATTGGCTGTTCAGTCTCTTCTTAAAAACCTTCAGTGTTGGAGCATTCACAGCTTCTGGAGGCAAGTTGTTTCACTGATTAATTTTTCTGTCAGGAAGCTTCTCCTTAGTTCCAGGTTGTTTCTCTCCTTGATTAGTTTCCACCCACTGTTTCTTGTCCTCAGTGCTTTGCAAAATAGGTTGACCCCCCTCTTCTTTGTAGTAGCGCTTCAAAATTGAAATACTGCTATTGTCACCGAGAACATGTTGATTGTCTTCCACTGAGAAACAAAAAATGGACTTCCTTCCTTCCTTCCTTCCTTCCTTCCTAATCAGAAGTTTATTTGGTGGAATAAATATTTTGCAGCCTAAAGAAAAGAAGAAATAGCAGTATTCCAGTATTTGAGGGGCTACCACCAAGAAGAGGAGGTCATGTTATTCACCAAAGCACCAGAGGGCAGGACCAGAAACAATGGTTGGAAACTGATCAAGGAGAGAAGCAACTTGGAATTAAGGAGAAACTTCCTGACAGTGAGAACAATTAACCAGTGGAACAGCTTTGCCTTCAGAAATCGTGGGCCCTCCATCACAGGAGGTTTTTAAGAAGAGTCTAGAGTCTAGACAGTCACTTGTCTGAGAGGATATAGGTTCTCCTGCTTGAGCAGGGGGCTGGACTAGAAGACCTCCAAGGTCACTTCCAACTATTCTATTCTATTCTATTCTATTCTATTCTATTCTATTCTATTCTATTCTATTCTATTCTATTCTATCCTTCATTATTCTATTCTATTCTATCCTTCATTATTCTATTCTATTCTATTCTATTCTATTCTATTCTATTCTATTCTGTTCTGTTCTGTTCTATTCCATCCATTATTCTATTCTATTCTATTCTATTCTATTCTATTCTATTCTATTCTATTCTATTCTATTCTATTCTATTCTATTCTATTCTAATTTTGTTCTGTTCTATTCCATCCTTTATTATTCTATTCTATTCTATTCTATTCTATTCTATTTTACTATTCTGTTCTGTTCTGTTCCATCCTTCATTATTCTATTCTATTCTATTCTATTCTGTTCTGTTCTGTTCTGTTCTGTTCTGTTCTGTTCTGTTCTGTTCTGTTCCATCCTTCATTATTCTATTCTATTCTATTCTATTCTATTCTATTCTATTCTGTTCTGTTCTGTTCTGTTCTGTTCTGTTCTGTTCCATCCTTCATTATTCTATTCTATTCTATTCTATTCTATTCTATTCTATTCTATTCTATTCTATTCTATTCTATTCTATTCTATTCTATTCTATTCTATTCTATTCTATTATTCTATTCTATTCTATTCTATTCTATTCTATTCTATTCTACTCTACTCTACTCTACTCTACTCTACTCTACTCTACTCTACTCTACTCTACTCTACTCTACTCTACTCTACTCTACTCTACTCTACTCTACTCTACTCGTCCTCTCCAAAATGGCCGAAAGCCACACCAGTCATTACCAACCACTGCTTCATCAGAATTAAGCAGTAGGATAAGTAAATAGTAGAGCATGTTGGATGAATATGAAGAAAGGAATTCGGATCTTGAGCCATACCACCCTTTCCCTCCTCAGAGAAGAAATGAGTAATAAGCCTGATTCTCCCCCCCCCTTTATTCCTTCCTCTGGCTGCATTCTGTGAGCCCCTTCTACTCCTTTCTGCGTTTCTGCCCTTCAGCTGTCTCACCAGGCTCCTTGCACTGTTGGTGCAAGTGAGGGAGAGCCATTGTTTGCAGCGTTTTGTCTTGCAAGTTGCCTCTCCTGCAATGCTCAATTAATTTTCAGCTGGAGGCCATTCTCTGCTTTTCGTGACCTTTGGGTGTATGAACAGGAGCTCATTAAAACACGCAAGACTAGTTCTTCTCAGGTGCATTACAAAAATGTGATCTCGCATCGGAAATGTTTTGCCTCCACTGGGAGTTTTAAATAACAAGTAGTGGGGGGGGGACTAGAATGCCTGAGGTTCTGATCCAGGATTGTGTCCAGATGAGAGTTTGAAAGTGGTTCCTGGGTTTCATAATCTTTTTTTAAAAAAAACCCTAACAACTCAAAATGCAGCTAAATGACTGGAATGTAATATTCAATCTACTTTCTCAGGCAAAGAGATTCTAGGGGCAAAGGTCAACCCAGATTTACCTCTTTCCTGCTAAAATCATCTTTCCTTTCCGCTCTTAGTCTACAGAGATTCTCAGTCACCCAGGTCACAGTTATCCCAAAGATGCTTTTTCACGAGGCAACTGGAAGAAGCTTCTTGGATGAGAAGTGAAACACCTTCAGAGAAAAACAAGGAAGTCCAGTTGCCTCATGAAAAAGCCTCTTTGGGATAACTTTCTGCTATTACTTAAGTAAAAAAAACCACCCCTCCCAAAATGTCACAGCAAAATGAAACCATTTAGCTCAGCGGTTCTCAACCTTTTTCAGGCTGCGACGTGCATGCGTGGCACACGCGCGATGGCCCGCATCGGCCATGCACGGTGCTATCCCACGCATGCGCGGTGCTGCCCCCTGCGCCGGCCGAGGGGAAAAGGGAAAAAAATGGCGGACTGCGGTGTTTGGCGACCCCTGTGAAATGGTCGTTCGACCCCAAATGGGGTCGCGACCCACAGGTTGAGAACCGCTGATTTAGCTTAAACAAGGTCCGTGGACCCCAGCACCATGCCATGGCAAGCCAGAAACCGAACCGCGCAAACAAACCAAGCCCCATCTTTCATGAAATAAATAAATAAATAAATAAATAAATAAATAAATAAATAAATAAATAAAGAAAGAAAGAAAGAAAGAAACGAAGGAAGAAAGATAGCAGGCTGATTTGTCTTGCAATGGCTGTGAAATTATCATTGACAGGAACTCTACTGTATGATTTTTTTTTCATGCTGGTTAACGCTTATAATTTTCAATAAGCATTTCAATAGTACTACATGATTAAGAAAATGATGTGGTACACAAGCTCGCATAGCTAATGTGCAAGAGGAACCGGGCGAGGGTTAACAACCGCACTGCCCTCATTTAGTCACTGCTCTTTGCAGCATTCCTCATTTCTATTCTTTCACTCTCCCCCCCCGCCCCCCCCCCCTGGCCGCTTGTCTTCCTGGTAAGAAGTGTGAAAGGAATCTCTGGCTGTGTAATTACATCAAAGAAAGATTCAAATTAATTGAGAATGTTTGTTCTTGCCTGATTTGAGGTCAGGTTACATCAGTCTTTGTTTTGGGGTTGTTAGATTGTTAGTTAGAATGTTTTAAGCCGCTATTACTGGCTGGAGTCTTTCTGAGGGTACTAATATGATATCCTATCAGACCTGGCCACTATCCTTGATCTGATCCACTGTTGGCAGTGGGTTTTTTTTTTACAGCTCCTTCCTTCCTTCTTCCTTCCTTCTTCTTCATTATAACAATAGCCAGGAGACCACAATGCTATTGCAGAATAGTAGTTTGGCTTGCACAAGGTACCAGCCCTGTTCTAGAACATGCTTGCCTGCTTTCCAAGGTGTGCCACAGGAGGGCGAGCTGGCTTCATACCAGAGAGAAAAACGAGGGGCTTTTCCTGCAGGGGGCGCTGCAACCAGGAAGGTTCAGAGCTGGCAGGACTCTGACAGCCTGCACAGAGCACCAACTGGTACTTATCTATTTACTTGCATTGAACAACTTTCGAAGCATTAGATAGACAGCAGCTGAGACCAGCGATAAGAACTCATCCTGCCCAACAGTGCAAGGGCTTGAACCCCCGGAGCTGAGACCATCTCCAGCGTCATTAAGCCACTAAGCCATCCCCCCTCTAAAATCTACCTAACAATCCACCCAAATCCCCAAATATTTGGTTTTATTTCTTGTGGGTGAACTTGTTCCTCTGAATGAACTTCCTCAACGCCTTGGAAGGTCAAGGGGATGCAAGTTTGCTCCGCAGCTTAGCTCCTGCTTGATTGCTTTCCCTCTGCAATATATCAGCTTGATGATCAGCTTGAAAAGAAAACCTTCGGGGAACCAAGGGAGTAGAAGGCCTTAATTGCTGACGCCAGCTAAGAAATTCCACCATGTAATCTAAGAGGGTCTATCCAATAATGGCTCAATCAATGGAGAATAAAATTTATAGCGGTCTGCAGAGAAGATAAATCTCCCTCCTCATGTTGGAATGAGCCTTGTGGTCACAATTGAAACACTTTGGCTTTCAATTACCACATTTGCTAGCTGCCAGGCCCAGCCCAGAGACCACACAGTGAAATCCAATCAAGTCCAACCCTTTATTTGCTTACATTTAATGGACAGAATCTTACCGAACTAAAGCTATAATTTTTTAAGCTAGCAGGGGGCATAGTGGCCTAGCAGTTAAGATACTGGAATTGGTTGATCAAAAGATTGTCAGCTTGAGACCCAAGCACTACATGATGGGGTGAGCTGCTGTCCTCACCCCAGCTCCTGCCAATCTAGCAGTTTGAAAGCATGCAAATGCAAGTAGATAAATAAGTACCACTCCGGTGGGAAGGTAACAGTGTTCTGTGTGCCCCGGGATATAGTCATGCCAGCTGCATGACCACAGAAGCATCTTCAGACAATGCTGGCTCCTTTGGCTAAGAAATGGGGGTGAACTACTAGCAGTCAAAACAAATAGATGGTAGATAAGAATCAATGGAATTCAAGGTGGGCTGGATTTAGGTCTCCTATAGGATGAAGGGACTTGAGATTGATGAGGCTCTTGACCCCTTGCTCCCTTGGACACAGTCTGGTTATCTCCTACACCTCACTAGCATACCTCTGTGGAGCCAAGACTCACCACCACTGCTTCCACAGGTGCACATTCCATCACACTAGTCTGTATTAAGCCAAGGATAGGTATTCCATTCTAAGGCTTCTCATTTTCCAAGAGTACTACTCAAACAATTGACACCATGGTTTTGGAATGGATGGAGAGGTGTGTCCCAGCAGGCCTGTCTGATCAGTTGGGATCTAGCTGATCCCTGACCTCAGCTGGATCACCTCAACTCTCTGCCTCAATGCCCCAGTTAGTTTTTGACGGGAAAGGAAGAGGCATCCCTTTGGAATAGATATGTTGACCCTTGTAGTGAAGCACTTCCTGAGACAGGAATCCACGTTTGTTTTGTTTGTTCAGTTTCTACAGCCACCCATCTCAAACAAGTGACTCTGGGCTGTAAAACAACCACAAAACAATTAAAAACAGTTATGACATAGTACAACATTAAACATACAGGGCAGTTGAGAGAAAATGTTCTCATAGGTGGAAGTACACCCAGGAAACGGGGTCCTTCACACAGTTGCAGCCCCAGCTCCAGACACGGAGAAGGTCATCCTCACATCTTAAGGAGGAGTGTTCCAGAGGGCAAAAGCTCTCATCCTTATTATATAGCTGTAATTAATTAAATCAGATTTCCAGCATCCTTGTGGGTCTATTTCATTTAGAGTGGTTGACTGTAATTCTGTTTTTCTGAATGTGCCTTAGTTTCATATTACTATTAGTAAAGTATGTGATAGTTTAACCACACCCAGTTAATAATGGTTAAGTTGAGTATGGTTTTACAGGCTGTCTCAGGATTTTCTTCCTTTGGGATTTGGGTCAATGCTTGAGGTAAAGTGTGCTACTGCTACAAGACCAACACTTAGTATGATCAGTTACTTTCCTAACAAGCTGGAGTTTGAAATCTTAGGTAGTTCTTGGCTTTGAATCCCTAGTTAGTTTGGGAGAGGAAAAAAAACAGATAACCTAGTTCTTAAATCATGCCAAGCAATTTATAAAAGGATGAATGCATCTAGCTCAGTGGTTCTCAACCTTGGGGTCGCGACCCCATTTGGGGTCGCGCGACCATTTTGCGGGGGTCGCCGGGCACCGCCGGCCGCCATTTTGTTTTTTTATTTTTATTTTTTTAAATTTTTTAAAAAATTTTTTAAATTTTTTTAATTTTTTTAAAATTTATTTTATTTTTTTTGGCGCACGCGCGCCGTGCACGCGCAGATCCACCCGTCGCACCGAAAAACTAAAAATAAAAAAAAATAAAAAAAAACAAAAAAAACAAAATGGCGGACCGCGATGGGCGGATGCGCACATGCACGGCGCATGTGACGGGCCGATCCGCGCATGCGCAGATCCGCCTGTCGCAGCCGCCATTTTGTTTGTTTTTTTAATTTTTTTTATTTTTTTTTAAAAAAAAATTAAAAAAACACAAAATGGCGGCCCGCGACGGGCGGATCTGCGCATGTGCGGATCCGCCCGTCGCGGCCGCCATTTTGGTTTTTTTTAAAAATTTTTTTTATTTTTTTTTCCGGCGCGCGCACACGCGCGTGCACCCAGGTCAGGGTCGCGGCGCGCATGGGCGGGGCAAGTGGGGTCTCAACCTGAGAAAGGTTGAGAACCACTGATCTAGCTCCTTCCACAGATAAAAGACAAACAATGATCATGATAATTTATGGGATAATCTGGCTTAATGTGACATGGAGACATGGCCTCTCTGTCAAATGTCACCCCCATGCTAAATCTCCTAGCATGTCAGTTATTAATTATATTTATTTATTTATTTATTTATTTTTCAAATTTGTATACCGCCCCTCTCCCGAGACTCGGGGCGGCTCATAACAACAATATAGGTACACATAAATTTTTTTAATAACAATGACAATAGCCAAACCAAAGATCCATACATACAACATTCAAACGCACAATCAAGGATGGAAGCACATTCCTCGGCCCAGGGGTAGAACACAGTTCATACCCCCCAAGCCTGCCGGCACAAATAGGTCTTCAAAAGCTTTCGGAAAGCTAGGAGGGAGGAGGCAGTACAAACCTCTGAGGGGAGCTGGTTCCAGAGGGCTGGGGCAGCAACGGAGAAGGCCCTTGTCCTAGGACCCGTCAGACGACACTGTCTGATGGACGGGACCCGTAGGAAGCCAGCCCTATGCGCCCTAACCGGTCGCTGGGATACATGAGGCTGAAGACGGTCCCGCAAGTAACCTGATCCATTGCCATAAAGGGCTTTATAGTCATAGTCTGTACTTTTCACATTACATATCGATAATTTAACCCTGCAAAATGACAGCTGTTACAGAACAGCAATTGTTTCTGATATACGCTGAGTGCAAATGTCAAGAGAATGTAGAGGCTTTTTTAATGACAGAAAGCTTTCAAAGAATGATTGAAGATTTGAACAGATTCAAATTCAGATATGAGCCAACCGTGTGCTGCAGCGGCCAAAAAAGCCAACACAGTGCTGGGTTGCATTAACAGAGGGAGAGAATCAAGATCATGTGAACTGTTAATACCATTTTATAATGCTTTGGTAAGGCCACACTTGGAATACTGCATTCTGTTTTGATCACCACAATATAAAAAGATGTTGAGAGTCTAGAAAGAATGCAGAGAAGAGTGACAAAGATGATTAGGGTACTGGAGGCTGAGACATATGAAGAACGGTTGCAGGAATTGGGTATGTCTAGTTCAGTGGTTCTCAACCTTTTTAATGCCGCGACCCCCCAACCGGTTGTAAGTCGAGGACTTCCCAACCGGTCGTAAGTCGAGGACTTCCCAACCGGTTGTAAGTCAAGGACTTCCCAACTGGTCGTAAGTCGAGGACTTTCCCTGCCCGGGAGCGTCGCACATGCGTGGTGCCGCCCCCTGCGCCGGCCGAGGTGTAGCTGGCAAGGGGCAGTGACAGAACAGGGTGACCACTGGCTGGACCACCAGCTGGCCCAGCCCAAGGGAGGTAAGGCACCTGCCGGGCCCCACGCGCGCCAGCAGCCCTCCCTGCGCCTGCCGGCCTCCCACCTCCCACCCCTGGCCCTCTTTTACTTACATTTTTAGTAGTTGCTCAGCAGGGAGGGGTGGAAACTTCCAGACAGCTCGCCTTCGCCGCAGACAACTTGCAGCACCGTTTGCAGACTGGGACTTTTGGCGGGCTCAGCAAGGCAGAGACAGCCTGGACAATTCCTATTGGCTTTTTGAAAGCCAATAGAATTAGACTCTATTCAAGACAGTCTATTCTTTTGGCTTTCAAAAGCCAATAGAATAAGAGGGAATAGCACAGCTAGGAAAAGGGGGAAAAATGGCGGACTGCGTTGTTTGGCGACCCCCGTGAAATGGTCGTTCGACCCCAAATGCGGTCGCGACCCACAGGTTGAGAACCGCTGTTCTAGTTTAATGAAAAGAAGGACTAGGGGTGATATGATAGCAGTGTTCCAATATCTAAGGGGCTGCCACAAAGAAGAACCTATTCTTCAAAGCACCTGAAGGTAGACAAGAAGCAGTGGATGGATGATAATCAAGGAGAGAACCAACCTAGAAATAAAGAGAAATGCCTGAAAGAACAATTAATCAGTGGAATGGCTTGTCTCCAGAAGTTGTGGGTGCTCCATCACTGGACATTTTAAAGAAGAAATTGGACAGACATTTGTCCAGAATGGGGTCTCCTGCTTGAGCAGGGGGTTGGACTAGAAGACCTCCAAAGTCCCTTCCAACACTGTTATTCTATTAAATTCAAGCTTTGAATGGGTTCATATGAGAGTGAGCTCTTTCTAGTAGTTGGATATCTTGGGTTGAATCCAAGTTGTAAGAGAAAGAGGAATATCTCTAGATAGCATTCCTATTTTGGATCTCAAGATTCTGCACTTAAGTGTTTCTCACTCTTAGTAACTTGAAGATGTGATGGACTTCAACACCCAGAATTGCCCAGCCAACTATGTTGTCTGGGTAATTCCGGAAGTTGAAGTCCACACATCTTCACGTTAGAATCCACACATCTTCACATTAGTGACTCTGACAGCATCCTTACTAAGAGTCTAAAGCAGTTGAAGATGTGTGGACTTCAACTCCAGGATTCCCAGCCAGCATGGTTGCCAAGGAATACTGCTGTGCTTCAACCCGTAATTCTTGGTCTTCAGACTCATTGAAGAAAAGCTTTGTGAATCTCTCTTCTTTGATCATGTTCATATCGGCTATTTTATAGTCATGTTCTCCTCCCTTGTGTCAGCTTGCAATTATTCTCTCACTCATCACCCTTCATAAAAAAGAGACTAATTTCTCTCCACAGGAGTTTTTATCTCAAAATATGGCTACTCACGCTAAAGCAATTTGCCCCTGAGGCCCCATAAGGCAAGAACAATCTCAGACCTATAATCACATTGCAAGATTTTTGTGAATGTGTACGTGCACACCTGCTTGACTAATTTTGCTTTTCTGAAGCAATCCAGCAGGCACGAAGCATAAGAACATAAGAACATAAGAAGAGCCCTGCTGAATCAGGCCAAAGCCCATTGAGTCCAGCATTCTGTGTCACACAGTGGCCCACCAATTGTACATGGGGATCTTGAGCAGAAAGAGAAGGCAAAACCCTCACTTTCCCTTGACCCCCAACAAATGGTACTCAAGGGAATCCTGCCTGCCTCAACCAACATGGAGGCGGCACATGGACATCCGTTTTAATAACCACCGATACACTTGGCATCCATGAATCTGTCTGACCCTGCCTTGAAGCTATCAAGGCTGACAGCTGTCACGACCTCTTCTGGAAGTGAATTCCATAAACCAACGACCCTCTGGGTGAAGAAATATTTCCCTTTATTTGTCCTCACTTTCTTACCTATGAGCTTTAGGGAGTGCCCCCTTGTCCTAGTATTGTGTGATAGAGAAAAGAATTTTTCTCTATCCATCTTTTCTATCCCATGCATGATTTTATACACTTTGATCAAGTCACCCCTTAAACGCTGTCTTTCAAGGCTAAAGAGATCAAGGCGTTGCAATCTGGTTTCATAAGGAGGTGCTCTATTTCCTTGATCATTCTTGTTGCCCTTTTTGCACCTTTTCCAGTTCCATTATATCCTTCTTGAGGTGCGGTGACCAAAACTGTACACAATACTCCAAGTGTGGTCTCACCATCGATTTGTACAGAGGCAATACAAAGAAAATCAACATGGTTTCTGCAAAGGCAAATCATGTCTTACTAACTTGTTAGAATTCTTTGAGGGTGTAAATAAATACATAGATAAAGGGGGCCCAGTTGATATTGTATATCTTGACTTTCAAAAGGCTTTTGACAAAGTCCCTCACCAAAGGCTCCTAAAAAAAGCTCTCCAGCCACGGAATTAGAGGACAGGTCTTGTCCTGGATTGGTAACTGGCTAAATTGTAGGAAGCAAAGGGTGGCAATAAATGGACAATTCTCTGGATGGAAAGAAGTGAGAAGTGGTGTACCCCAAGGTTCAGTTTTGGGACCTTTACTTTTTAATTTATTCATCAATGATCTGGATGTAGAAGTTGATAGTGAGGTAGCCAAGTTTGCTGATGACACTAAATTGTTCCGGGTTGTGAAAAGTGAAACTGATTGTCGGGAGCTCCAGAAGGATCTCTCGAAATTGTGTGAGTGGGCAACAAAGTGGCAAATGCATTTTAACCTAAACAAGTGCAAAGTTATGCACATCGGGGCAAAGAACCCCAATTATACTTACCAACTGATGGGGACCAAACTTTCTGAGACAACCCAAGAAAGGGATCTTGGGGTTTTGGTGGACAGCTCGATGAAGATGTCAACCCAATGCGCAGCAGCAGTAAAAAAAGCAAATTCCATGCTTGGCATGATTAGGAAGGGAATCGAAAATAAGTCAGCAAGTGTTGTATTGCCTCTGTACAAATCAATGGTGAGACCACACTTGGAGTACTGTGTACAGTTCTGGTCACCGCACCTCAAGAAGGATATAATGGAACTGGAAAAGGTGCAAAAAAGGGCAACAAGAATGATCAAGGAAATGGAGCGCCTCCCTTATGAAACCAGATTGCAACGCCTTGGTCTCTTCAGCCTTGGAAGACGGCGTTTAAGGGGTGACTTGATCGAAGTGTATAAAATCATGCATGGGATAGAAAAGGTGGATAGAGAAAAATTCTTTTCTCTATCACACAATACCAGGACAAGGGGGCACTCCCTAAAGCTCATAGCTAAGAAAGTGAGGACAAATAAAGGGAAATATTTCTTCACCCAGAGGGTCGTTGATTTATGGAATTCACTTCCTGAAGGGGTCGTGACAGCTGTCAGCCTTGACAGCTTCAAGGCAGGGCTAGATAGATTCATGGATGCAAAGTGTATCGGTGGTTATTAAAACGGATGTCCATGTGCCGCCTCTATGTTGGTTGAGGCAGGCAGGATTCCCTTGGGTACCATTTGTTGGGGGTCAAGGGAAAGGGAGGGTTTTGCCTTCTCTTTCTGCTCAAGATCCCCATGTACAATTGGTGGGCCACTGTGTGACACAGAATGCTGGACTCGATGGGCTTTGGCCTGATTCAGCATGGCTCTTCTTATATTCTTATGTTCTTAATACAACACTTGCTGACTTATTTTTGATTCCCTTCCTAATCATGCCAAGCATGGAATT
The DNA here is from genome assembly GCA_034064705.1 of Bothrops alternatus. Classification (NCBI taxonomy): domain Eukaryota; kingdom Metazoa; phylum Chordata; class Lepidosauria; order Squamata; family Viperidae; genus Bothrops; species Bothrops alternatus. The sequence continues at coordinate 391,192 of JARGCV010000442.1, forward strand.
TGCTTTTTTTTTTTACTGCTGCTGCGCATTGGGTTGACATCTTCATCGAGCTGTCCACCAAAACCCCAAGATCCCTTTCTTGGTTTCTTGGCAACATAAGTGGAGTAGAACAGGTGGTGTTAGCTTTGCAGGTGTATGTTGAATAGGTTTTTTTCATTGTACACTTGATTTCTTTGCCTCACATGTATAAGTCAGAAGGGTGACATGAATGACATGACAGCCGGAGGGAAGGTGACAGGTGAGATCAAAAATAATTGCACAATGCGATGCCCTTACAGGATTTAATCTTGTCAGGAGCCTAGGAACATGTTCTCAGTTTCTTACCTTGGTGTTCCAAGTCTTCTCATCAGTCACTTTACCAGTTTTTAAACAGAAGAGGAGCTGATCTTTAAAAAATGCCAGCAAACCACTCTCTAGAATGGCGGGGTCGAGAAACAAGCAAAGAATGAGACAGGCCTGTCAATAAAAAATGGCTTGCCAGGTGTTGTTGAGCTATAACTCCCAGCAGACCTGTCAAGATGATCAATAGTGATAAACGTTGCATCTGCAGCTTCATCATCATTGTAAACTTTCAAGATGGCTGCTTTTGCCAAGATGCTGGCAACTCATGATTAACAAACTTGTGCTCAAAGGTGGAGATAGCTAACAGAAGCCTTTCCCCACCCAAATAAGCATGCTAGTCCCCTAATCCTGGAGGACATCAACTGCAGGAGACTGCCCTGCCCTGATGTAGGTAGGGACAATCTTCAATTTGACCTAGATTAGCAAACCAAGTCTCACATGTTGGTTCTTGCTCCATAAAGGAAGGAAGCAGAAGGGTCCCTTTCAGAGATGATTGCAAATGATGCATTATGTGTAATATGTAGTCTGGCTCTGTGGTAACCACCAGTGCAAAGGTTTGCTGCTGCTATAGTTTGATTTTTGCAGTGCGCTGAACAGGGGATCATGACCCTAGGAACTATCCAAAAGTTGCTTCAAAATGGTGATTATGACTACTTTAATATGATGAAGGGCCAAGTATAAAATTATAGGGAAATTATATTAATTTTATCCTACTTTGGACACATAATGTGAAGACCTAGCTATCTAGAACATAGAACATTATCAGAGGTGGAAGGGACCTTGGAGGTCTTCTAATCCAATCCCTTGCTCAATCAGGAGATGCTACACCACTTCAGACAAATAGCCATCCAGTCTCTTCTTAAAAGCTTCCAGTGATGGAGCACCCACAACTTCTGAAGCCGTTCCACTAGTGAATTGTCCTCACTGTCAATAAATTTCTCCTTAGTTCTCTCTTTGATTAATTTCCAACCATTGCTTCTTGTCTTGCCTTCTGGTGCTTTGGAAAATAGGGATGTGGTGGAGGGGGTGCTGCCGAGCAACACCCGTAGTTATTTTATTTTATCTAAGTTCTTAAAAGAATGTATGTTTTGTTCTGTGTGGGAGAAAGTTGAAAAAGATAGTATTAGTATTGTATTAAGTTGAGTTGTATTTTATTTGATTCATTGTTTATAATTACAAAACTAATAAAATATTTATATATTACAAAAAGAAAATAGGTTGAGCCCCTCTTCTTTGTGGTAGCCCCTCAATTATTGGAACCCTGCTATCATGTCACCGCCTAGTCTTTCTTTTCACTAGACCAGACATTCCCAATTCCTGCAACTGTTCTTCATATGTTTTAGCCTCTAGCCCTCTAATAACCTTTGTTGCTCTTTTCTGCATTCTTTCCAGAGTCTCAACATCTTTTTTATAGTGTGGTGACCAAAACTGGACACAATATTCCTAGTGTGGTCTTATCAAGGCCTTATAAAGCAGTTCTTGATTCTATCCATCTGTTAATGCAGCCTAGGATTGCATTGTGATTTTTTTGGCGGAAAATGGGTTGGAAAGAGAAATGGACAATTGATAGCAAGGTGGACACACTCAGTTACAGCAATGATGGGTAGAAGATCTGGTCTTGGAAGACCTGAAAGATCAGGTTAGGGTCAGATTATTATGGAGAAAATCTAATTATGTGATCACCAGGAGTTGACACTGATTTTAACCCTAACCCTAACCCCATCAATCAACCAGTCAGCCAGCCAGTTGTGTTATTATAAGCTACCCAGACTCATTTGAGGTACTGAGACAGGAGGCGTGTAAGTTTAATACATATATAAATAATTGTAGTAACTCTAAATTGTCTTGTTCTGCCCTTTTCTTTGTTCTATTCTTTGCCCGCTTTTTCCAGGGTGAGAGTACAAACAAGAAATCCTTACTTATAGGCAACCTTAAGTAACATATCTGGATATTTGTATTTAATTCTGATAACACTGCCACACTGCAGCATATTTTAATAATAATGTATACATACACAAGAAGAATTATTATTAGAACAGAAGTTATTTTGAGTACATATCTAATGCTTTCTCTTGATTAATTTTTTTGCATTCAATCATTATAACCTAATTATGATTCCTTTCTATGTATTTTCCTTAAGCCCCCACTTGTCTTTTACACTTGGTTCACTTCAGGTTTTTTCTCCCACTCCAATCTTCCTGGTCTTCACTAGGTTTCTTTGACCTGTCCCATAAAATTATGTCTCAGGCATTAAAGAACCCCATTAGTGACAATTTTCCATCCATCTTCCCCTAGTTATTACCAAATAATCAGGGAAAGCTTCGTGGGTCCACCAACTGTGAACATGTTGCTAAAGACCGCAGCGAATTTCCCATTGCAATTTATAACCAGATGCCAAAGCTTTAACTATCCTACAACAGTCCTGAATTTTGTTGTTGTTGTTGCTTGTTTTGCACTAATCTCAAAGTCTGGGAACATGCCTGCATTTTTCTTGGCAACATTTTCAGGAATGGCTTACCAGCTCCTTTGTCCAAATATTTTTTGACTTGTCTGTCTAGGGCTGGCCCAGAATCACCTAGATGGTTTTAGTGTCCACAAAAGAATTTGAACTCAAGTTTCCCCACTCACTATTCAGTGCCATTAATCATGACACTGAATTGGTTCTATAGATCTGGACCTCCTTCATGTATACTGTATATTCTGGATGGTGTGCCCCTTGTTGTTTCTTGGGTTTTGCTATATTTTGTTCCTTATTTTTTATTACTATGGTTTGTGGCACAGTCAGCCAGATGTTCAGACTGGGTTTGGCCTTTTTGTCTACCTATTGAGTCCTTACCAATGACCTAGGATAGGCAATTCTGGATGTTTGATGGTGTTACAGATATCGTCGCAGGATGGAAGCTGTTCTGAGTAAAGCTGCCATTTGCAATTGGATGATGGCGAATTTGTCAATGCCAATGGTGGTGTTCAAGTGGTGCTCCAGTTGTTTTGGGATTGCACCCAAGGCGTCTATTACTATTGGTACTATCTTTGCTTGCTTTTTCCACAGTCTTTCTATTTCTGTTTGTAGGTCTTTGTATTTTGCTATGTTCTCCAATTCTTTCTTTTCTATTCTGTTGTCTCCAGGTATTGCCATATCCACTATCCAGACATCATTATCATGGTTAATCTTGAATTCAATTCATAGTCTGGAACTGGTAAAAATTAAATAGTTCAAGTTCTAACTGCTTAAGATAATGTCTGAGTATATAGATAGTTCCCAAGCAAGGTGGTTTTTTTTGCAAAGTCTGGATATTCAGGTCTATCGTTCAAATTTTCCATGTATCTAGGCAGCCCTTTGGGTATTGCTCCAAGGGCTCCTATTACTATTGGTACAATTATTATTAATTAATAATAATTAATTGTAATGATAATAATGATAATTGTAGTGTTAATTACAATTATCATCATCATCTTTGTTGTTGTTGTTTGTGACATAGTCAACCAGATGTTCAATCTGGATCTGGCATTTTAATCCACCTGTTGAGTCCTTCCGAAGGACCTGGGATACCCAGAAGTTGTGAATGCCCAGAGTTTCTGGAAACTGGGCAATGCAAAAAAAAAGTTAATAAAGATTTTTATTAATAATAATCACTGTACATTAGATAAAACAACAACTTGACCTGTGCCCCAAACCAGCTTTAACGAGCACTTGGCTCCTCATTATAGAGTGTTTTATATATCATTCAGTTTGCCATATTTTTTCCTGTCCATTTATTGTCTTTATCCCTATTTTTTAGATTTTTGTTTTTATGCATTTTAGCTTTTTACGTAATTTTATTCTGTTGTATTTTTTAATGCTTTTTCTGTACTTTGTACCCTCACCCTTCTTATACTTGTCTTTGCCTGAAATAAAAGTTTGGTTTGATTTGCCCTCAGGAGACCAGAAGGAAGAACAAATACATTTCTTAAGACATAACAGAATTATCTTCTAAAATAGGTCTGTCCAACCGTGGCAATTTTAAGACTTGTGGACTTCAATTCCCAGAATGCCCCAGAATGCGTCTGGAAGTTGAAGTCCACAAGTCTTAAAATTGCCAAGGTTGGACACCCCTGTTCTCATGGAAGATACCCAGAACAGGATACCTTCTATTTTAAAAAAGCATCCCAATTATGCAACCAAGATTTTTCTTCTTGGCTGTCATGGAATTTCTTTGCCCTGCAAAGCAGATGAAAGAGCCAATTCAATGCCTGTTAAAATAAATATAAAAGTCTAAGCTGCTTGGATCTGTCTCCTTAACCAGGCACTTGGTGGATATAAAGATTTTTTTGCTTCGAGAAAACAATCTCCACAAGAATCAAAAGTGACTTTAATAACATTGACTCAAAGGTGGGGGATGGAGGTTGTCCAGAAACTTGCTTTTGAATAGAAGGAAGCCATTCTTTTGCCTGAGTGGTGTTTAAAAAGGCTCAGTAGAAAGTTTTAATTCATTTCCTAGAGTGACATTAAACTGGATAGTCAATGAGTGGTGACGTTATTCAGTCCAGAATGGGACCATCTGATTGGTGCCCAAGCAGAGTGGGCGGAGCTCTGCCTTCTAGCTCAAAAAAAGAATGGACGCCTTCAGAGGTGAAGTAAAGTCTAGCCTGCTTTGAGACAGACAATATTACAGATAGTCTTCTAGAATAGAATAGAACAGAATAGAGTAGAGTAGAGTAGAGTGGAGTGGAGTGGAGTGGAGTGGAGTGGAGTGGAGTGGAGTGGAGTGGAGTGGAATGGAATGGAGTGGAGTGGAGTAGAGTAGAGTAGAGTAGAGTAGAGTAGAGTAGAGTAGAGTAGAGTAGAATAGAATAGAATAGAATAGAATAGAATAGAATAGAATAGAATAGAATAGAATAGAATAGAATAGAATAGAATCTTTATATGGAGTGGAATGGAATGGTACAGAACAGAACAGAACAGAACAGAACAGAACAGAACAGAACAGAACAGAACAGAACAGAACAGAACAGAACAGAATAGAATAGAGCTGGAAGAGACCTTGGAGGTCTTTTTTTTTTTGAAAATATATTTTATTAATTTTTTTAATTTTTACAGAAAGAAGAAACTACTCAAATCAAATCATAGTGTTAAAATAAACAATCATCCATAAACAAAACATAAATACATTTTTCAATACATCTAATACTAATAACTCAACTGAAAATAATCATACCACACAATTAACATTACTTCTCGGTACCCCCACCACCACATCCCCCCCCGACCCTAACCTTCCCCCTCACTTACCAACTAACTACCTACTTTCCTCCCTCCTTCTCTACTTCTCTATATTCCACCCTCCTTGCTCATCCCCCCTCTTACCAACTTTCTTTCTACTTTCTTTCTACTTTCCTCCCTCCTTCCCTATCTCCGTCCTACTCTTCCCCCTTCTTATCAACTTCCACTTACATCAGCCTTCACTCCTCCTTCCTCTTTCCAACAGATGTGGTGCCCAGAGGCCACCCAAGCAACCCCTTAATGACAGTAATTACATATTCTTACATCCACCCCAATTACAGTTGAGAAAACATCATATATAAAATTATAAATCCTCCCTAACCCTCCCCCCCCCGACTTCCCAGAGTGAGTACAGGGTAAAACAAAAGAAAACCCACTACATCAAACAAAATTATTATATAATCCTAACAAGAATTTTAAGCTATATACTATATACAATCTCTAAATCATTTCAATCCATTAAACAAAACAAACAAATCATATTGTTAAGAATAATAATTTTCATTTACATATCTAAACCATCAATCTAAGTCAAACCTTAAATCACTTCAATCCATTGAGAGGTTATATAAAATCGCCCAAACAATCAAGTTTTATATACATCTTCCAGTAATCAACCTCTTTCAAACCATTGAACATCAAATAAAAAAAAATTCATCTTTTTAGAAAAATAAACAAATAATATCATATCTTCCATTAAACATCCTCTCTTACATCTTACTTATAAAATTGGTCTTTAATTCAGCCCATAATCTTAGATTAGCCTTAAATCCTTACATTTAATTTTAAATTTCACTTCTTCAATCGACTTCAGGGCTTTCTCATCTGTCAAATAAACCTCCATAACAAATACAATCTATTTATTCCATTTCTAACTTACATTCCTTCAACCTTATCAAATCACATAATGCTTATCTATCCCATCAATCAATCAATCAATCTAATGTCAAACCTAGATCATTTCAAAACAAATACATTCTTCATCAATTTAATTATATCTTCCATTAATCATCTTCTCTTACATCTTACTCATAATCTTAGTCCTTAAATCAGTCCATAATTTTGAATTACCCATAATTCCTGCATACAGTTTTAAATTTCACTCCTTCAGTCGAATTCTAGGTTTTTTCTTTAACCAGGTAAACCTCCATAACGACGCCTCCCTTCCAAATAATAAGTCTCTCTTCTTTACTTGCAATATCATTTGAGTCCAAATAAACCGTCTTAACCTTTGCATTAGTCCTCTGTTACTCTTAGCCATAAACTTTTGTTGAGATAACAATTCAAATCTCTGTCTTTGCTTTTCCCAATCCTCAGGCCCATAAGTATGTTGCTTCTTAAACTGAATCAATGTCTCTTTTTTCTCAATTAAATCCTCTTCTTGCTGCTTATCTAAAAGGAATAACCATCCCCTCCTTTCTTGAAACAAATCCTCTTCCTCCACTCCATCGATGAATAGAATAGAATAGAATAGAATAGTTGGAAGTGACCTTGGAGGTCTTCTAGTCCAGCCCTCTGCTCAAGCAGGAGACCCTATACCATCTCAAACAAGTGACTGTCCAGTCTCGTCTTGAAAATCTCCAGTGGTGGAGCGCCCATGATTTCTAGAGGCAAGCTGTTCCACTGGTTAATTGTTCTCACTGTCAGGAAGTTTTCTCCTTAATTCCAGGTTGCTTCTCTCTTTGATCAGTTTCCAACTATTGTTTCTTGTCCTGCCCTCTGGTACTTTGGAGAATAATTTGATTATAAGTTTAAAAAATGGTCATAAGTCACTTTTTTTCAGTGCTGTTGTAACTTGTAATGGTCACTAAACAAATGGTTATAAGTCACGGACTGCCTTTAAGCATACCATCGGATGGGGCAATTCCATTTTTTATCTGTGGAACTTCCCCATCTGATTCTTAGAAAGGATTTATTCTGCAGCTGAGGATATTTCTTTAAAAGAGCACATTCATGACAACTTTGTTGAAATAAAGTGTTTCTTTGAAGCTTTGATGCACGGCATTGCAAATACATACAGTTTTGTTTTTTTTTTGTTTGCATTTCTGCTTGATATGCCCTGGTTCCTGCAAACTAACATGGCTTTTTGTCTTTCCTTAATATATTGTTAATGACATACTGCAGTGCAGAACCTAGAGGACTGCAAATGTTGAATAATTGAGTTTTATTCATTTTCTTTTTTCTTTGCCTCCCCTTTTTTTGTCTCTTTCAAGTCAGTGTTAATTCCTGGCGACTGCCTGGTCCAGTCCTTGCAGTTTTCTCGGCAAGATTGTGGAAGTGGTTTTGAGATAGATGGAAAATATCATAGGATATTTTATATAATATAAGAAATATATTTTGATTAGCAAGAATGATGTGATGAAATCCCTAACTAACGAAATAACCTGTGTGCTAATACTATGAAGAAAACAGAAAACATTTAGTGTCAACTGAAAGTCACAGATGGTGTAAGATATTACCCGTGTAGGGCCGTGTGGCAAGATAGTCATTTGTGTGAACTTCTCCTTTTTGTTAATGTGTGATCTCAAGATATAATCTCCTCTGTTCTAGTGTGTTAAAGGTAGATAAGAGTCACCCAGAGTGTAATGCACGGGTGACCAGCTGTATAAGAATAATGCCCTGGGAGTAGCCTGGGGTTCAGAATTTGTCATACGAATACTCTGAACCATTTTTGCGCAAATAAACCTGTTTTCTCCAACCTTTCGTGGTCTTGTCGTCTGAAGTAAATATTGTGGTTTTTCTACTACAGTTTATCCTTGCCTCCTTCTTGGGGCTGAGTTGGAATCACTGGCCGAAGGTCGCCCAGCCGGCTTCCCGTCTCAAGCAAAACTAGACCTCTTTGTCTCTTAGTTCAGCGGTTCTCAACCTGTGGGCTGCGACCTCATTTGGGGTCAAACGACCGTTTCACGGGGGTCGCCAAACACGGCAGTCTGCCATTTCCCCCCCCATTTTTTTCCCCATTTCCCCTCGGCCATCGCGCGCGCGCCGCACATGCGTGATTCGGGCCGTCGCGGTGCGCATGCGCGGTTAGGCCCGTCGCGCCGCACATGCGCGGTTCGGCTGTCGCGCACGTGCCGCGCATGCACAGTTAGGCCCGTCGTACCGCGCATGCGCGGTTTGGGCCGTCGCGCGCGCACCATGCATGCACAATTTGGTCCGTCACGCCGTGCATGCGTGGTTTGGTCCGTCGCACCGCGCATGCATGGTTTGGGCCATCGCGTGCGCTGCGCATGCGCGATTCGGTCCGTCATGCCGTGCATGCGCGGTTTGGGCCGTCACGCGTGCGCTGTGCATGCATGGCTTGGGCCGTCGTGCTGCGCATGCGCGGTTCGCCCGTCGCACCGCGCATGCATGGCGCAGGTCGGGGTCACGCCACACATGGGCGGCGCAGGTGGGGTCTCGGCCTGAAAAAGGTTGAGAACCGCTGTCTTAGTTTCTAGCCTGGTGCCTTAACCAGTTTCAAATTGGGAAATTAGCAGAGGCTTGGAGTAGAAGATCTGTAGCGTCTCTTCCAACTCTGTTATTCTATGTTTCTATGTAATGTGCAAATTCAACTGCAAACTTTCTTTCCCATCCCTAGCAGAGGGGAGATCATTGCCTCCCCCAACTATAGGAAATCTTTTTTTACCCCAGTAGCAAATTCAAAACAAATATCCAAACCAATGCTTCCTTTTTAGAGAAAAGATGCTTTAAAGTTATGGGTGCCATGCCTTAACTAGAAGAAATATTTTGCATTTTGGTTCAGTCTTGGAAAGGTCTATGTATCCTGCTTTTAGCAACTGGGCCTTTCCAGAGGCTTATTTATCATCCTTTGACTGTGATCAGAAATTGAATAGTACACTATTTGTTGTGAGAGGAGCTAAGGTTCTATTAATCTTATAATTGAAGTGAAATGTTGACTGTATTCAACAATCTAAAATCAATACTTATGCCCTGGTATAGGAGAGGGAGAGAAATAATAGTAGATTCTGAAACATATCTGAAACAATGATCTTAGGGAAACAGCCAAGCTGAATTTAAATCAGAAAACAAAAGGAAATCGTATCTATGTCAGTTTAGAATTGTATTCAATATAATTAATCCCACTGAATTGTGATTACAATTGCAGTCTGAGAGTAATGAATCAGTTGGGCATTTTAATGTGATAGTAAATGAGCAAAACTTACAGGAAACATTAAAACAACCCTCATTTTGTTTGCATTAATTTTCTTAGATACATTGGAAAACAATTTTAATTGTATTACAATGTTTTGATGGTGTGAGAATCTCTAACAAAATGTTAACCAAAAAGAGAAGGGGCCATAGACTTGTGGTGCATTAATTAAATCATTATAACAGCACCATAAAGAGGCATAAAGCAATGCCATTAATTTGAAAATGGATCAAAAATGGCAACACAATTAAAACGATTGAAAGCAGGCAGAATAAGGGAAATTTTTTTCTTTATAAAGCTTGAGATAGTAAGGTTAAGACAAAACCTAATATCACTCAAGAGAGGGTCAGGAATTGGGAATTTAACAGAATGGCCTTGAGCTTCAGGAAGATGTGGAAGTCTTCCAAATCCATATGCATTTTATTAATACCACTTTATACAACCTTAGGAAGACCATACCTGGAATACTGCATCGGGTGGTTAGAATGCAGTATCGGCAGTCAAACTCTGCCCACAGCCTGGAGTTCGGTGCTGATGAAACTCAGCGTTGACTCAGCCTTCCATCCTTCCAAGGTCAGTAAAACGAGGACCCAGATTGTTGGGGGCAAATAGGCTGACATAGTAAATCGCTCAGAGAGGGTTGTAAAGCACTGTGAAGCGGCATATAAGTCTAAAATGCTATTGCTGTTTTATGGGAAGGGAGAGGATGTTAGTACTAAAGACCTGCAATTTAAATCCCCCAAAGTCAAAAGGTAGAATGGGAGACCTCATAATTTTTTAAAATGCCAAGCTGGATGTTAGGAAGTGTAAGCACCATCAACTCAAGCATCTGAAGGCAATCCAATGATTCTGCAAGAGAGATTTCAGAATGATGAAGATAGATTTGTTGACCTTGTTTCTTTTCTTTTTCTTTTTATTTATCCAGCTTAGCTTTGAGCATTTGCGAGGGCAGCAGCCTTACAGTATAGAGATGTTTCTTCTTTTCAAACATTTGTTAATCCTCCCCACATCTTTGCTGCTTTCTTTCTTTCTTTCTTTCTTTCTTTCTTTCTTTCTTTCTTTCTTTCTTTCTTTCTTTCTTTCTTTCTTTCTTTCTTTCTTTCTTTCTTTCTTTCTTTCTTTCTTTCTTTCTTTCTTTCTTTCTTCTTCCTTCCTTCCTTCCCTCCCTCCTTTCTTCCCTCCCTCCCTTCTTTCTTTCTTCCTTCCTTCTCTCTCTCCCTCCCTCCTCTTTCTTTCTTTCTTTCTTTCTTTCTTTCTTTCTTTCTTTCTTTCTTTCTTTCTTTCTTTCTTTCTTTCTCTCTCTCTCTCTCTCTCTCTCTCTCTCTCTCTTTCCTTCCTTCCTTCCTTCCTTCCTTCCTTCCTTCCTTCCTCCCTCCCTCCCTCCCTCCCTCCCTCCCTCCCTCCCTCCCTCCTTTCTTTCTTTCTTTCTTTCTTTCTTTCTTTCTTCTTCTCCTCCTCCTCCTCTGTTCCTTCTTTCCTCCCTCCCTCCCTTCCTTCTCTCTCTCTTTCTCTCCCTCTCCCTCTCCCTCTCCCTCCCTCTCTCTCTTTCTCTCTCTCTTTCTCTCTGTGTACCTAAAGAGAAATTTATTTTTACAGTGCTGTGGAGGCATCATTGATTGTAAGTGTCCCAGTCAAGGTTAATTGCTTCCCACTTTAAATTAAGTCTATGGTTTGGTTTACCAAACCTATTTTTGACTTGCCAGCAAGTCTAACAGTTCATCAAAGATATATGGTAAGGCTACCCTTTCTTAAGATTATAAAGCAGCGGTTCTCAACCTTTTTCAGGCCGCGACCCCGACCTGTCAAGCGCCGCGCATGTGTGGTGCTACCCCCTGCGCCGTGCATGCGTGGTGCTGCCCCCTGTGCCGGCCGAGGCGTAGGCCGCCACCCATTCGGGGTGGCGGAAGGCAGGCCCAGGCACTCCTGGGCGGCCGCGGCAGCGATGACGCAGGGCGACCATGGGCTGGGCCACCAGCTGGCCCAGCCCAAGGGAGGTAAGACACCCGCCGGGCCCCACGCATGCCAAAAACCCTCCCTGCGCCCGCCGCTGCCCCACTAGCCTTACCTTCGCTGCCGCCTGTTCGAGGCGGCAGCAAGCAGGCCCAGGTGTTCCTGGGCGGCCGCGGCAGCAACAGCGCAGGGCAACCACGGGCTGGGCCACCAGCTGGCCCAGCCCAAGGGAGGTAAAAAACCCGCTGGGCCCCACGCATGCCAAAAACCCTCCCTGCGCCCGCTGGCCTCCCACCTCCCACCCCTGGCCCTCTTTTACTTCCATTGTTAGTAGTTGCTCAGCAGGGAGGGGTGGAAACTTCCAGAGAGCTCGCCTTCGCTGCAGACAACTTGCAGCACCGTTTGCAGACTGGGACTTTTGGCAGGCTCAGCAAGGCAGAGACAGCCTGGACAATTCCTATTGGCTTTTGAAAGCCAATAGAATTAGACTCTATTCAAGAGAGTCTATTCTATTGGCTTTCAAAAGCCAATAGAATAAGAGGGAGTAGCACAGCTAAGGAAAAGGGGGAAAAATGGCGGACTGCGTTGTTTGGCGACCTCCGTGAAATGGTCGTTCGACCCCAAATGGGGTCGCGACCCACAGGTTGAGAACCGCAGTTATAAAGGGAGGGCAAAGTTTGAATTTAATTTGCATTGACAGGATTAGTTTATTGGTCTATTTTTGATTCAGATTTCTTTACAATCATCTGATTTGAGAATATAACATGCCACAGCACTAGCTATTTGGAGATCAATTCTAGTCATATTTCTTTTCAACCTATTTTATTTCCTATCATTGCTCCATTTAGGAAGGCAGTTACGAACTCAACTTTGAGATGAGTTTTTTAGGTTTTTTTATTATTCGTCATCTTTGAGTTACATTTGAGCTATATATCACATGGAAATTGACATAAGAAACTTATTTATTTGTTGTCTGTTGTCTTTATTATTTCCTCAAATAATTCAAGGTGATGTAAATATCCAACACACTTTCTTCCTCCACTTTTCCCCACAACAATAACCCTGTGAGGGGCTGGGAATGTCAGACCTTCCCCAGTCAGTCCCTTCAGGAAAGTAAGACTCTTGAATCCATTGAGTTGAATTAAAAGAACTTTTGCTGAGAGAAGCTTGATGCAGTAAAGTCAGGCGGAATCTGAAAGTCCCGTGTAAAACACAAAGCTGGCTCAGGAATTCTGGGAATTGAAGTCTGCGAGTCATAAAGGAGCCAAGGTTGCCTACCTCTGTCATAGAGTTTGCTGCATGGAGGAGCTTGTTTATCAGGAAAACTCTTTGTAAATCAGTAGCTGTTCCATCTGTGCAAGGATTGGAGCCAGCAAAGGGGGAAGGAAGTAGTGAGGGCATTGGAAAGCCAGTTTGTGTAGTGGTTAAAGCACCAGGCTAAAAGTCAGGAGACTCTGCATTCTAATCCTGCCTTCGACTTGAAAACTGGCTGGATGATTTCGGGCCAATCACCAGGAGATGCTGAGTTCTAGTCCCACCCTTAAGCTTGAAAGCCAGCTGGGTGATTTTTGGACCAATCACCGGAAGAAAATATGTTCTAGTCCCACCTTAGGCATGAAAGCCAGCTGGGTAACTTTGGGCCAATCGCCAGGAGATGCTGAATTCTAGACCAGCTTTAACTGTGAAAGCCAGCTAGGTTGTTATTGTGGGGGAAATAGGAAGAGGAAGGACTATTCTGTATAGTCACTGCCTTGAGCTATTTAGAAAAATATTAAAGGTGTGAAACAATCAAACAAACAAATAAATCTGCAGGGGAGAATTATAAATGTCAACATAGGTGGGATCTGAGAATGATCCATTTGGACAATTTTCATGCAAGTTTCAAAAGGAGTCTGAAACAAAACACTTTGGTGATGTAAATACCAAGTGCCCTTAGCAGCCCAGTGGGGAAAAAAATGCTCAGTGAGCAATTAATTGCAATAAAAGAGTGGGAGAAAGAAACTCAGCATTTAAACTTTTGGCAACAAACATACACACACTATAGGAATATTGATGTCCATGGATGCTTGGAAAATGGGAACAAATGACCAAATAGGTGTTGTGACATCACAGTGCAAACTGTACCCTGTCAGAATCCAATTATATTTCATCTCTATTTATCGACTATGGAAAACCCCATTTCTGCCCTCTCTGGATTCTGTCATACTATGAAGGGGAAGGGGGGGTGAACAAAGGGGCTTTATGGCCCTCACTTCCTTCGGTACAACTTCAAAAGGGACTGAATGTGGATACCACCAAAAGGACTAAATCATAACAATGGGGCCATCAGCTTTCATCTACTCCTCTCTGAAGGGGGTGGAAATGTAACACCTGGGATCTTCGCTGGAAAGATGGGTGGGGCTGCTGGGGACCCCTTAAAACCTTGAACCGTAGGGCTTGGGCCCCAGGTCCTGTCTAGAAGGCCTACAACCATTTTCTCTTAATAAAGGATGCCTGTTGGAAGAAATATTCCAGGAGTTCTGTCTTCTTAAGATGCCAAGTGGGGTGGGTCCTTACATACCCCTTATGTACTGCACCCAAGGAAGTAAGAAGTCATGTTTGTGTGGTAAATGGAAGGACTGGAGGGGGATAGGATAGCAGGGTTCCAATATCTCAGGGGCTGCCACAAAGAAGGAGTCAAGCTGTTTCCCAAAGCACCTGAAGGCAGGACAAGAAGCAATGGATGGAAACTAATCAAGGAGAGAAGCAACCTGGAATTAAGGAGAAATTTCCTGACAGTGAGGACAATTAATCAGTGAAACAACCTGCCTCCAGAAATTGTGGGTGCTCCATCACTGGAGGTTTTCAAGAAGAGACTAGACAGCCATTCATCACCCCACAACTAAAGACATACTTCTCTTTTGGCTCATCTTTATAGTTACTTACTATCTGCAAGAAAAAAACAACTTGTCAACTCAAACTGGGTCCTTCACTTTTCTGGAATAGCTCTGGAGCACAGCTTGAGACCCAAGAGGGACAAAATGAACACAGTCCCCTTTGCATGATCTTTGACAGCGTGCAGTTTGGAGAATGAAATCTACATAATACTTTGCTTCAATAATGCTCAAACGTGGCACAGGCATTCTTAAATAACTCGGAGGTCACAGCACCCTGTCAAGAACAATTATCAATGTCGTTCTGGGGTCTCCATTTGGTGTTCGGTAGTTGCGATCTGAGAGGCTTGGTTTTAAGGTCCCAAAGATGTTCCTCCTTCTGCTTTTCCTGATATAGCCGCATGATTTTCAAAGTGGCAGATCTGATATTTTGATTTGTGCGACCTATGGGATGCTGAACAGAAGCTGGCCAGGATCCATGCGCGGTGCGATGGCCCGCATCGCGCATTACTTTAGAATAGAATAGAATCTTTAAATAGAATAGAATAGAATAGAATAGAATAGAATCTTTATATGGAATGGAATGGAATGGAATAAAATGGAATGGAATAGAATAGAATAGAATCTTTAAATAGAATAGAATAGAATAGAATCTTTATATGGAATGGAATGGAATGGAATAGAATAGAATAGAATCTTTAAATAGAATAGAATAGAATAGAATCTTTATATGGAATGGAATGGAATAGAATAGAATAGAATAGAATAGAATAGAATAGAATAGAATAGAATAGAATAGAATAGAATAGAATAGAATAGAATAGAATCTTTAAATAGAATAGAATAGAATAGAATCTTTATATGGAATGGAATGCAATGGAATAGAATAGAATAGAATCTTAGAATAGAATAGAATAGAATAGAATAGAATAGAATAGAATAGAATAGAATAGAATAGAATAGAATCTTTATATGGAATGGAATGGAATGGAATAGAATAGAATAGAATAGAATCTTTAAATAGAATAGAATAGAATAGAATAGAATCTTTAAATAGAATAGAATAGAATAGAATCTTTAAATAGAATGGAATGGAATTTAATGGAATGGAATGGAATGAAATGGAATGGAATGGAATAGAATAGAATAGAATAGAATAGAATAGAATAGAATAGAATAGAATAGAATAGAATAGAATAGAATAGAATAGAATAGAATAGCAGGAGACTCTTTCAGACAAGTGACTGTATCTAATCTCTTCTTTAAAATCTCCAGTGATGGAGCACCCATGATTTCTGAAGGCAACTTCTGTTCCACCATTCTAATTCTAATTCTACTGTTGTAAGCCAAGGGTTACCTGTACTTTTCCAGAAATCTAGGGAAGGCTCCTTCTGGGATGCTTCCCATGTTCCTCTTGCTTCTGTGGGCTGAGATGTCTTTTGCAGGACAGTTGTCCAGGCTGAAGTTCTTCCTCCTGTCTCCCAAGGTCACACACCATCACACAAATCTATTTTTCAATATCAGATGCCTAATCTTTACTCAGTGGTTCAACAGCTCAGCCCCAGAATGGCCTTCCCTCTTTAAATGACTTGAGAATGATGCTGTCAACGCCTCTCAGATCCAACTAGATCTATTTAAAGAGGTTAGACCCTTTTCTGTTAGATATCACCCTATTATATGCAGTCTTGGCCCCATCCTGGGCATTAGGATGGTCAACCAGTGGAACCAAACCCTCCTGGCTACTCAGAAGAGACTCAGAAGAGGCCCGTCCGTGCTGTTTTTGTTCCGATTTACAAAGCAAAAACAGCAGGTTCTCGGAGGAATTCTATTTTTAGACTTGTCTAACACCATGACATAGTGATGGCTTGGAAAAAAGATTGTTGTATACTGACTTTGTTGCTGTGTGCAGCTGCTATAAATGGAAGCCGACCCTGTGACATCTGGATCACGCAGCTTTTCTGCTTTCCATTCACCTCTCTCCATCAGCCTGCCATTGTTCATCTTTCAGCAACATATTGAGAGATCCCTTTCTCAGAGACTCAAGTACATTTTTGCTCCGGAGGTTAAAATGATGGGGTTTTGTGAAAGAGGCTCACGGCTACTTTGTGCCATTGTAACTTTGAAGGTGTCACACGTTGGGTGGACCCTGCCTGTTTGCTTAGTTCAACTGCATCCAGTTTTGGTCACCACGTTACAAAAAAGATGTTGAGACTTTGGGAAAAAGTGCAAAGAAGAGTAACTAAGATGATTAAAGGCCTGGAGACTGAAACATATGAAGAACGATTGCAGGATTTGGGTTTGGCCAGCCTTGAGAAAAGAAGGAATAGGGGTGACATGACAGCACCCTTCCAATATTTGAGGTGCTGTCACAAAGGAAGAAGGGGTTATTTCCCAAAGCATCTGAAGGCAGGGCAAGAAACAATGAATGGAAACTAATCAAGGAGAAAAGCAACCTAGAACTAAGGAGAAACTTCCCATCAGTGAGAACAATCAACCAGTGGAACAACCTGCCTCCAGAAGCGGCGAATGCTCCAACACTGGAAGTTGTTAAGAAGAGACTGGACAGCCATTTGTCTGAAATGGTGTAAGGTCTCCTGCCTGAGCAAGGGGTTGGACTAGAAGACCTCCACAGTCTCTTCCAGCTCTATTCTGATTGATTATTTGGGAAAGCAATAGCAATAACAATAGCCCTTAGACTTATATACCACTTCACAGTGCTTTGCAGCCCTTTCTAAGTGATTTACAGAATTGACATGTTGCCTCCAACAATCTGGGTCCTCGTTTTACCAACCTTGGAAGAATGGAAGGCTGAGTCAACCTTGAGCCAATCAGGATCAAACTGCTGGCAGTGGGCAGAGTCAGCCTGCAATATAGCATTCTAACCATTGTGCCATGATGATGAATAATTATCGTGAATAATGAAGTCTTTAAAATTGAGGCATTAAATAAATGAGGTGAAGCGTATTGCAGAAGCTTTCCATCAAAAGCTAAAATCAAATGTTTCGTTTCATCCAAGCATCCTTCCCTTCTTCTTGTCATTCCTGGAAGGCTTGAAAATTATATTATTATTATTATTATTACTATTATTATTATTATCATCATCATCATCATCATCATCTGTTCAGACTGGATTTGGCATTTTGTCTACCTATCGAGTCCTCACCAAGGACCTGGGATAGGCAGATGTGGATGTTTGATGGTATTACAGATATCGTTGCAAGATGAAAGCAGTTCCTAGTAAGGCCGCCTTTTGCAATTGACTAATGGTGAATTTGTCAATGCCGATGATGGTGTTCAAGTGGTGCTCTAGTTGTTTTGGGATTGCACCCAAGGTGCCTATTACTATTGGTACTACCCTTGCTTGCTTTTGCCACAGTCTTTCTATTTCTATTTGTAGGTCTTTGTATTTTGTTATCTTCTCCAGTTCTTTCTGGTCTATTCTGCTGTCTCCAGGCACTGCCACGTCCACTATCCAGACTTTTTTTTCTTTCTTATCGACAATTGTTAAGTCCGGGGTGTTATGTTGCAGGTACTTGTCTGTTTGAATTCTGAAGTCCCAGAGCAGTTTAATTTTATCATGTTCTATGACTTTCTCTATTTTATGATCCCACCAGTTCTTGCTTACAGGCAAATGATATTTCTTGTGGGTCTTCCAATGCAACATTGTTCCTCCTCCTCCCCCTCCCCCTCTTCCTCCTCCTCCTCCTCCTCCTCCTCCTCCTCCTCCTCCTCCTCCTCTTCTTCTTCTTCTTCTTCTTCTTCTTCTTCTTCTTCTTCTTCTTCTTCTTCTTCTTCTTCTTCTTCTTCTTCTTCTTCTTCTTCTTCTTCTTCTTCTTCTTCTTCTTCTTCTTCTTCTTCTTCTTCTTCTTCTTCTTCTTCTTGGTTTCCCATCTCTTATGCACCGTGTGACAGGCAGTTTATAATCCTCATCCCATCAAACCTTGAAGCTGCAACTGAAGCGGTTGAATAGAAGGTAAACAACATTCGTTATTTTGCTTTTAAGACAAACTGCATTTGAATAATTTAAGTATGCCTTTTTTTCCCCTAGAGGCATTGAGCACTCTCAAACAATCCTTTTTTTAATGTTCCATCAGAAGCATGTAAGCTATTCTAAATTACAAATATTGACATGTCATTTTTCAAAACAGCAACAACGGTAGTTGAGGCCTGATAGAACGGAATTGAAATTTTCTCCTGAGTAAGTGAAAAACCCTTTTACTAAGCTACATTTTCAGCTTCACACTGATACAACAAGGCGTTTCTTTCAGAGCTGTGGTGGCTCCCATCCCTCCTGATGGCCCAAACCTGGAAATTAGGCTGGAAAGAGACGGTCACCTGACCCTTATTTGAGGTGTGTTTTTCATTTATGGGAGGGAGAGATTACTGTTGTCGGTTAATGTACATTGGTTCCTGTTGGTGGAAAATACAGCTTTGTGATAAAGGCCTGAAGTCAACATAAATGTCTGAAGCTAGCAGGACTTCAGATTCAAGGCCGAGACAATTCTTTTAAACAAGGCATAAGGTGAATGGGTGTCAGGTCCCTGAAAGCAAGAAAGACATGCAAAATTACTTCTAAGCAGTTTCCCTTATTGTTCCTCACCTACAGACAGAATCTAGCCAAACTCAAACAACTATTTGGATCACTAAAGATATGCTCTGAGAACTCCGGATTCAAGTAGTTGCTTTAATCCTCCATTCTAAGGGGGAGCCATTTTAACTTTCTTCTTCCCAACCAATCTAAACTTTGCTGTCCCCCTCTCTCTTGGGAATCCAAACCAAGTTTTATTTATTTATTTATTTATTTATTTATTTATTTATTTATTTATTTATTTATTCGGATTTGTATGCCGCTCCTCTCCGAAGACAATCAAGATCATGTGAAGGATTAATACCACTTTATAATGCCTTGGTAAGGCCACACTTGGAATACTGCATCCAGTTTTGGTCCCCATGATACAAAAAAGATACTGAGATTCTACAAAGATTGAGGACACGAGCAATAAGGATAATTAGGGGGCTGGTAAACGGTTGCAGGAATTGGGTATGTCTAGTCTCGTGAAAAGGAGGACTATGCAGTGACATGATAGCAGTGTTCCAATATTTAAGAGGCTGACACAAAGAAAGGAGGTCAAGCTATCCTCCAAAGCACCTGAAGGCAGGAATAAGAAGCAATGGATGGAAACTAATCAAGGAGAGAAGCAACCTAGAACGAAAGAGAAACTTCCCATCAGTGAGAACAATCAACCAGTGGAACAGCTTGCCATCAGAAGTTGTGGGTGCTCCAACACTGGAAGTTTTTAAGAAGAGATTTACTTTATTTTACTTTACTTTATTTAAATTTCTATGCCGCCCTTCTCCTGAGACCCAGGGCGGCTTACAACAATAATACAATAAAATTTAATTTACCAACAACAATCAACCATCCAATCTAAAACACATTCATTCAATCCGAAGATTGGACAACCATTGAACTGAAATGGTATAGAGTTTCCTGCCTGAGCAGGGGTTGGACTAGAAGACCTCCGAGGTCCCTTCCAACTCTGTTATTCTGATTCACTGAACACTGGAATTCTTCTCTGTAATTCCTTCCAATATCTACATCTTTTCCAAGGATCACATCATTCTCCTGTGGAATAGGAAAAGAGGCCTTTGTTTTAAAGAACTTCAAAGGGATGCTCTGGATCCTGAAGCATTCTTTTGTTTTCAAATCCAAAGCTCTGCAAACAACGTGTTAACAAGTACAGTAATCATACAGTAAGTACATCCAGGTTGAGTTACATTTCCCTCCCTCCCATTTTTTAATTAGCTATCTCAGTATTTTTAATCTTGAAAGCAAACTGTGAAGCTGTAACTAATTGCACCATTAACTAATGAAGTTGACAATATTTGTATTTACAGCTTGAAAGCAATAATAATAATAATAGGGTTGCAATATTGGTGGTGGCAGTAGGAGTCCTTGCTTTGGACAGAAACCAATGAGAAACACCCTTGATTTCTAAAAAGGACACAAGGGGTGCAGGAATTTTTAGGAGCTTTTTCTAAAACTTAAAGCAGCGGTGTTCAACCAAGCGGTGTTCAACCAAAGGTGATCACATGACCGCAGGATGCTGCAACCATCATAAATCCTCCCAAGGATCTGGGATAGGCAGATGTTGTTTGGTGGCGTTAAAGGCATCATTGCAGGATATAAGCTGTTCCAAGGAAAGCTGCCTTTTGCAATTGACTGATGGTGTTTTTGTCATTGCAGGAGATAATGCTCAAGATTTTGGGGGGGATTGCACCCAAGGCACCATTATTTCCTTTGTTTCAATCTTTGTATGTTACTAACAACTTTTCTTCCAGTAGTTCTGTGGCTACTGGATCTGGTTGTTCACCCAACAATCCTGAGTCCTATAGCCCATTTTTTTTTTAACCAGATGTCCAGGAACTCCAATATCTATCACAGTTCTTATTGTCTGGGATGATCACCCATCCCAGTATGGTTTTACTGTACATTATTATTATTGTGGTACGTAATAGTCAGCCATATATTTATGGGCACTTTAACCCACCCATTATTTATTATTTTAGCAAGGCCTCCAAATTAGGACATGGAACCATCAAAGAGAAACCCGTTTCTGTGGGGAAAAAAATACAAACATAATGAATTCTTGCATTGAAATTAATGGGAGTTCAAAGACTGCAAACTTTTGGTTAATTAGTTGGAAATGAGCATCATTTCACTCAGACATTCTCAGGTATAAACATGACAGAACTTCGAAAATATTCAGCCTTGGTTGGTAGAAAGAGGGAAAATTCAGAAATCCAGCTAGGTAGTTATTGATGTCTTTGATTGGTGGCAGGTTTCTGAAAATAACAGGGAGAGAAAGCTTTTTTTTCATTACTAGCTGCTTGATGCTTTCAGGAGGAGTTGTATACAATGTGGAATCTTTGGCATGCAAATCAAAAACTCTGCTGTTCATAGACTATGTTCACATGACATAGTAATTAGTCTTCTAAAGATTAGAATAGCAGCATTACTTGATGTTGGCTAATCTTGGAAATAAGCATGGTTGCCCATAGCAATAGCGCTCAGACTTATAGGCCGCTTCGTAGTGCTTTACAGAGCTTTCTCTATGCAGTTTACAGAGTCAGCATGTTGCCCCCAACAATTTGGGTCCTCATTTTACTGACCTCAGAAGGATGGAAGGCTGAGTCAATCTTGAGCTGGTCATGATCGAACTCATGGCAGTGGGCAGAGTTAGCCTGCAATATTGCATTATAAGCACTGTGCCACCAGAGCTCTTGGTTAGTCGGCCATGTTTAGTCATTGAATAGGAGTTAACTAATACTAGTCTTTGGATAAATATCAACTAACCACAGGTTATCTTCACCTTATGATCACAATGGAGCCCAGAATTTTGGGTTTACAGTCATTGTAGCTGCAAGTCAACGTACCACATGACTGGACTCAATTTTACGATTATTTTTTACAGTAGTAACCATGGTTGTTAAGAGAACCATGCGGTCATTACAAATCCAGCGTACCCAACGGGTGGGTTTTTTTGCCATTTTCTGCTGGAAAATGACAAAAAAAGTCAAAAATTGTGGTCACTTGACTGCGGAATACTGCAAGCGTTCATAAATATGAGTTGGTTGAATTTATTCTAGAATTGTGCTACTTTGGCATGGATTTGTCTCATATTTCAAAAATAAAAATGATGCTTCACTTTACCTATCAAGAGTCAGTTGGATTTTTTTTTCATAACCACTTGGTTATGAAAAAGGGGGCTGAGCATTGAGCGTGCAGTTGTGACACTGTTTTGCTCTTCTTATACACTGCCAACAGCCCTGTGTAGAGCAAAACGCAGAAGAGAATCTGTAGTGGCATTTTTAAAAAATCTATCACATTATTTGCTCTGGATGGCTGCACTGCTAAACAAATCAACTGTTTTCTGCAGGGGGTTGGAATAGGATATGTGTACTATATAAATCCCAGATTACATCTGTAAAATTTGCACAGAAAAGAGAGTTAGGGTGGATTTCATGAGCAAGGATACTTCATTCATTGGAATAGTATTTGATGGAATTCTAACACATTCATCCTCTCTGAACATTTTCAAAGTCTCTGGTTTGGATACACACATTGTCCTAAGACTTGCTTTTGTTCACCACAGGTTTCACACAATTGACTGAGTTCATAGATCTCACTGTGCAAAAACCTCACCCAGCTTCTACCATAGAAAGCATAAGCTGGTTCTATAAATACATTTTTCAGAAACAGGAACTCATACTTGCTAAAATATTCCTAGCAGTTATTGTAAAGCAGCCAGATTTGTATCCATTTTAACACTTCGAAATCTCTCTCTCTCTCTCTCCATCCATCTATCCCTATCTCTATCCCTTCCTTATCCTTATCCTTATCCTTATCATCCCTCTGTCTGTCTGTCTGTTTGTCTGTCTGTCTGTCTATCTGTCTATCTATCTTATCTATCTATCTACCTTTATTATTTCTTCTTCTTCTTCTTCTTCTTCTTCTTCTTCTTCTTCTTCCTCCTCCTCCTCCTCCTCCTCCTCCCTCCTCCTCCTTCTTCTTCTCCTTCTCCTCCTCCTCCTCTTCCTCCTTCTCCTTCTTCTCCTCCTTCTCCTCCTCCTTCCCTCCTCCTCCTCCTCTTCCTCTTCCTCCTTCTCCTCCTTCTCCTCCTCCTTCCCTCCTCCTCCTCCTCTTCCTCCTCCTCCTTCTCCTTCTTCTCCTCCTTCTCCTTCTCCTTCTCCTCCTCCTCCCTCCTCCTCCTCCTCCTCCTCCTTCTTCTTTTGAGCCCTCCTCCTCCTCCT
Source organism: Bothrops alternatus (assembly GCA_034064705.1). Lineage (NCBI taxonomy): Eukaryota > Metazoa > Chordata > Lepidosauria > Squamata > Viperidae > Bothrops > Bothrops alternatus. The sequence continues at coordinate 414,584 of JARGCV010000442.1, forward strand.
CTGATCTGTCTCATACAGGCAGTCATCTACCGACAACCACAATTGGGTTCAGATTTCCATCGCTAGGCTGTTAAGGTGGCTCTTAAGCAAGTCACACCTTTTTGTCACAGTTGTTAAGTGAAACACACAGTCATTAAGTGAATCTGGCTTCCCCCATTGACTTTGCTTGTTGAAAGACAGCTGGGAAAGTCATTAGTGGGGATCACAGGACCTTATGATGCGGCAGCTATTGTAAACACATGCCAGTTGCCAAATGCCCAAATTTCAATCATGTGACTCTAGTCGTAAGTCACCTGCTGAACAGTCACGTAAAGAATGTTTGCAGGACTACCTGCACATTGGCCTAATTCCTAATATTTACCGTACTTAACTCAACCCTGGTTAATTATAATAATAAACAACCTATGCAAATGGTATCACCCCTATTAATCTCCAGATTCTGCCTAGAAAGGCTAAATATTAATAAGTTTCTGGAAATCAAATAGGGTTAGACCCAATCTAATGTTCATCCAAAGAGGTTTTAATGCAGGGATGGGGAACTATGACCCCTTTATGTCCTATGGACTTCAACTCCCAAAATTCCTGAACCAGCCATAGTTTCCCATCCCTGTTTCAGCACATCAGAATGTACATTGCTGTATGTCAGTGGTGGCGAACCTATGGCACGCGTGCCAGAGGCAGCACTCAGAGCCCTCTCTGTGGGTACGCGTGCCATGCCCCGGAGATGGCAACCATCCCTCTTCAACCAGCTGCCTGCTAACTCACCGAGGTCCCACATGGCCAGATGCATCCCAGCACCCATGCGCTCGCTGGCCTCTGTGTGTGGGGGCCGGTGGTGTCAGGCAGCAGCCACCCCGGCCCCTGCCCCGCCTTGCCCTGCGACAATGGCAACCCTGCCCTGCCTCGCCTTGCCTCGCCTCACCCCACAGGACGAGCCTCCTGCCCACCACCCCACCTGCCAGAGACCCCCTGGATCTCCCCCAACCCTGCCCGGCCCCCACAGGGGTCCCTCCCTACGAGCAGCATCGAGGTGATCACACCCATCTTGTCCACACCCACCCAGTCTGCCATGACCACCACAGCTACACCCACCCAGTGGCCCATGGCCACCTGGCACCTGGCGATAAATAAGTGGGTTTTGGGTTGCAGGTCTCTAAAAGGTTCGTCATCACTGCTGTATGTGGATAATATTTTGCAGTGTAATGTATTCCACCCCAAATTTATCTGTATTCAAGCATATGCACTGACCCTGATGTTCACAAAACTCTTGAGGGAGAGAGGAAGTGTTAATTATTTGGAAAAGCATATATTTATTTATTTATTTATTTATTTAAAAAATACCATATTAAAAATTCAAAAAAGTTTTCCCTGTTTTTTGTCTCACTCAGGAGAGAGAAACTGAACAAGGGAGCCTTAGGCAAATAATGTTGGAGGAAAGACATTAACCGATGCAACTTGCAGGAGTGGGATTCCCCCCCCCCAGTCTCGAACAGGTGTGATAAAATAGAAAGTTGCCCAAACAAAGCACTGAGATATTTTAGTAGGATAGATGTATGGCAGCTGCTACTCAAATATAGTCTGGACTCAGGGATTACTAACTCACTAGCTATACAACTAGCCCTTCCATATTGCCACAGTGGGAATAACACTGTCATTTGGAAAGGCCAAACAAACTCAACAAAGCAACTTTGCTTTCTTTTAAATGAGAAAAAAGGCCCAACTCAATCTTTTTCCTGTTGATTTTATTAAGAAAAAGTCATTTTTATAAAAGTTACTTCTATTAAGACAGGTATCTATCCATGTCAGGCAGTAACAATAACAGCCACAATAAATAAATTTGCAAAATCATACATTTATAAATTCACAATAAAGTAGTAGTAGTTCATCTGGACATGTGAGAATAATATATCACAAGCCTTCTAGAGGTGCTGGGTATACAAAGGTTGGGAGCTGCTGATCTATCCAATCCTCTTTTAAACCGATCCAAGGTAAGTGGCCTTCACTACAACTGGTGGCAACAAATTCCATGAATTAATTATGTATTGAGTGGAAAAATGCTTTGTTTGTTCTCATTCTTTTCCGAATTATCCATGGCCTTGTGGGTGAGAGAGAGATCAAAACTTGGAAGTGAGGCTGAGAGGCTATAGTTTCTCCTGCTCTTTGCTCTAAAGCAGCAGTCTCCAGCCCTGGCAACTTTGTGGACTTCAACTCCCAGAGTTCCTGAGCCAGCATGGCTGGCTGAGGAACTCTGGGAGTTGAAGTCCACAAGTTGTAAAGTTGCCAAGGTTGGAGAGCCCTACTCAAAGCATCTGATATTCAGAAGTGGACTCCCTTTGCATATTGAAGCTCTGTTGAATCATCCTGAATGATTAATGCAAAGTAGCAGCCAAGCTTTTTCCATCCAGTGACCATCTTCTCTTCATCCTCAGCTTTGAATAGCTGGAATGAATCCTCACCTGCTTTGAATTTCTGCTGGGCCATTAATCAACTCTAGAGAGATTCTGCTTATGAAGACATCTGTGTGACTTGGCCAATCAACCAGAATCAATCAGAATAGAGCTGGAAGGGACCTTGGAGGTCTTCTAACCCACCCCCTGCTCAAGCAGGAGACCCTATACCAGGGGTTCTCAACCTTGGCAACTTTAAGACTTGTGGACTTCAACTCCCAGAATTCTGGGAGTTGAAGTCCACAAGTCTTAAAGTTGCCAAGGTTGAGAACCCCTGCCCTATACCATTTTAGAAAGGCTGTCTAGTCTTTTCTTAAAAACCTCCAGTGATGAAGCACCTACAACTTCTGAAGGCAAGCCTTTATATGGGTTAATTGTTAATTGATTGAGGAATTCTGGGAATTGAAGTCCACAAGTCTTAAAGTTGTCAAGGTAGGACACCCCTGCTTTAGACAATGGAATATCCCATGATAGCACTGCATTTGCTATTTGGTAGACCAGCACAGTACTGCAAAGTTCACACAACTGTTCTTAATTTTGGTTTAGCAAACTTGGCCCTTTTATGACTTGTGGACTTCAACTCCCAGAATTTCTCAGCCAGCATGTCTGCATTGGAATCAATCAATCATAACCATCAGGTAGCTCTTTTTGCTTTAGGAAACATCACCCCAAACACCTTATTTCCTCTGAGCAGAAGGCTACCTTGGGCACTCTTGGAAACTGAAAAGCTTCAGGTCAGTTTGCTAATTAGAGGGGAGACTTCGAATAATTACTAAAATAAGAGTTGAGCAGGAAATGCAGGAAACCACACCCAGGGGGATAGCTTGAACTGTTCTGGTAAATGAAGGTTAAATGGATAACTAGCCTGAGAGAAACTCTGCCAGCAGTCTTGCAAAAGAGCAGAAAAAGGAAGCTTAGGATTAGTGTTTTGGGGCATGCTTATAAATACCATCAGATTTCTAGCCTGTTAGAAAAGGCCCTTCATCTTTCTGTAATTGCTTGCTTCTGTAATGAAGAGTGTTATCGAAACCAAGGCCAGATTTCACGTGAAAATGCCCAGTTGCAGTAAGAGGATTATTACAAGAGACCAAGGGGCATCTGTCTGACACTCCGGGCTGTAAATTAGCTTGTGAAGTCCAAAATACATCCTAGATTAAGACACTAGCACACCATTCCCTCTTACCAAGGAAGCTACACTCCTGTTTCCATGTAATCATCAGGAGTCAAGTTCCGTTTGAAGGAGACTTGGCTTTCTGGTGGATTCTAATACCTCAACATACAAGAACCACTGAGTTAAGATTTTAGAGTAAATTAGATAAGGGACACGATGGCTCAGCGGTTAAAGATACTGAGCTTATTAGCCAGAAAGCTGACAGACTGCATTCAAGACCCGAGCACCACACAACAGGGTGAGCTCCAGGTCCTGCCCACCTAGCAGTTCTAAAGCATGCAAAGCCGAGTAGATAAATAAGTACCACTCCGGTGGGAAGGTAACAGTGTTCTGTGCAGCTTGGCATATAGTCATGCTGGCCACATGACCACGGAAGTAACTTTGGAGAATGCTAGCTCCCTTGTCTAAGAAACAAAGATGAGCATCATCCCCCCAGAGTCAGACATGACCGGATAGGGGAAACCTTTACCTTGACACAAGTTTAACAGTTGAGTAACAGAGAAACAATATCCATCAGGAACAGGAGTGACCTCCAACTTCCAGCCAGCTTGACCATGTCTGGCTACCCTCTGGCAGCTGATGGTGGAACCAGTCTACCTGGTCTCAGGAGAGCTTTATGCGGGACCATTCTACTGAACCTTTGGAGGATGGTACGGCGGTGCAGCAACACTGAAGCAGCTACAAATCGGCCAACTTTAAATCCCACGGGAGTCACAGGTCCTCGATTCGGGATGCATTCTGTAAGTTAGCTCATTTGGTTCAAAAATTGTTGCCTTATGATGCATTGTTTTGCCCAGTTAAAAGTTACTGTAACTGTTGGTAGTCTATGAATTCTGTTCCACAGATCCTGGGAGAATCCTGTTGACCATTTTCTTCCTACAGTGTCATATTTCACAATACTTTATGAAGTCCAGCAATGACATATCGTAACTTATAGCAATTAATTGGTGATGTATTATGGAAACTTGATTTAGCAGCACAAATGGTCATGCAATGAATTAGTTCATTTCATTTAATAATAATAATAAAGTTGGAAGGGACCTTAGAGGTCATTTCTCCAACCCTCCTGGCCTTCCGAAAGAATTTAAAAACCTACCTCTGCCGGCAGGCCTGGGGATGATTGTTGATTGTGGTGTGATTGATGAGTATGTATGGGGTTTGTATTTTTAATGTTGTTCGGATTTGTTCAATTGTTTATATATATATGTTGTAAGCCGCTCCGAGTCTTCGGAGAGGAGCGGCATACAAATCCGAATAAATAAAATAAATAAAATAAATAGTCCAACCCCCTGCTCAGGCAGGAAACCCTGTACCATTTTGGACAAATGGCTGTCCAGTCTCTTAAAAACTTCCAGTATTGGAGCATTCACTGCTTCTGGAGGCAGGTTGTTCCACTGGTTAATTGTTCTGACTGTCAGGAAGTTTCTCCTGAGTTCTAGGTTGCGTCTCTTCTTGATTAGTTTCCATCCGTTGCTTCTTGTCCTGCCTTCAGGCGCCTTGGAGAACAGCTTGACTCCCTCTTCTTTGGGGCAGCCCCTGAGATATTGGAAGACTGCTATCCTGTCCCCCCTCGTCCTTCTTTTCATTAAACTAGACATACCCAATTCCAGCAACCATTCCTTATATGTTTTAGCCTCCAGTCCCCTGATCTTTGAGAAGGGATTTGTTAGTTACTTCTTTCATGGGATTAATCAGTAGCACTTGAGTTCCTTTCCCTGTACAATGCAGTCTTGGTTTTCCCAATGTTTAACCTTATCATAAAATAAAACTCACCTGCAATCTTTAATAATTGGGATGAAATGGCAGAGGGGTGTCCACTTCGAGGTCAAACATGTCAAATAAAAATGGCGAAATTTAATTGAACCTATGCCCCTTTCTAATGCATGTTACACAGGTTATATATAAAAAGGGGGTGAGGTTTTAACCATATGGTGCCAACAGGCATCTTGACTTTTAGACCCTTCTTGCAAATACCCTGGAATGGCATTTAGCATTTTTTTAGTCTTTAATTATATTGGGCAGATGACATAGAACTATGTCTAGTAGCATGTTTTGGATGGTAGAGGTGAAACAAGGAGTTACAAAGCCTGTGGGGCTTGGCCAAAGACACAGGCCAGTATTTTGTTTCCACCCACAAGTCCAATATGGTGGTGCTCATCTGAGGAATGAAATAATCCAAATTCTTTGGATAGCATTCTTTTAACAGCCAGTCTAGAGAACAACAGAATATGCAAATTTAAATTTTTCAAGGGTTTTTCTCTGATGAGAAGTTACAAAAGCAGAGGTGAGAAGGTTTCAAAATGAAGTCCACTAGTTTTCGCCATGTGCTCTTCAAATCAGCCTCAAGATCAGCGGTTCTCAACCTATGGGTCGCGACCCCATTTGGGGTCGAACGACCATTTCGCGGGGGTCGCTGGACACCGCGGTCTGCCATTTTGTTTTGTTTTTTTGTTGCACGCGTGCCGTGCATGCACAGTTTGGGTTGTCGCGTGTGTGCCACGCACGCGCAGATCGGCCCGTCGCGGTCCGCCATTTTGTTTTTTTGTTTTTGTTTTTTTTTCATCGCACGCGTGCCACACATGTGCAGTTCGGGCTGTCATGCGCGTGCCGCGCATGCGCGGTTCAGGCCGTCGTGCACGCGCCGCGCATGCGCAGATCGGCCCGTCGCGGTCCGCCATTTTGGTGGTTTTTTTTCATCGCGTGCATGCCGCGCATGAGCGGTTGGGGTTGTCGCGCACACGCCACGCATGTGCGGATCAGGCCATTACGGTCTGCCATTTTGTTGTTTTTTTTTTCGTCGCGCGCACGCCGGTCGGGGTCGTGCCGCGCATGGGCGGCGCAAGTGGGGTCTCAACCTGAAAAAGGTTGAGAACCACTGGTCAAGATGAAGACGGTGGACTGGCATTTATTAGTGGGCACTTTACACTGAGCACAAAGAAAATGGTTTTTCTCCTACCAGCCATGAAAACACAAAGCCTATTAGTCTTCAACTGGTCTCCTACCATGGGAGACGTTCACAAGCATAAGATAAGATAAAATAACCTTTATTGTCATTTTTTATTGTGGGCACAATAAATGAAATTTAGTTGCCCGCTCTCGAAGTGAACATCTACATGACACACACCTAAACATACTATATACAACATATTTATAGACCCACACCCCTACATATACATAACAAATAAATATTAATCTGACCTGGTAGACAGCAGAGGAAGGATGGAAGTAAGAAAGGAAGGAAGAGAAGGAGGAAGGAAGGAAGGAATGGGAATGAAGGGAGAAGAAGGAAGGAAGGAAAGAAGGAAGGAAGGAAGGAAGGAAGGAAGGAAGGAAGGAAGGAAGGAAGGAAGGAAGGAAGGAAGATAATATGGGAGTGATTTTGGGAGACGGGGAAGAGCTACAGCCAGAGGAATGGACAGCTTAGCCTGCAACAGGAATGTGGATATGGCAAATATTTTAAAAGCGACCCCATCTAGTTTCTTAAGCTGTAAAAGTAATGGGGAGAAATGTACTTTGAGACATGCAAGATTTGGTTAATGTAACAATAAATAAATTATAAATAAATAAATTCACAAAATCATAAATTTATAAATTCACAACAAAGTAGAAGTAGTTCATTTGGGCATGTTTCTTTTTTGTTTTATTTTTTTTATTATTTTTTTTCCTCATCAACATATGTTAATTTTTCCAATCAACAAGTTGTCTGGAGTTTGCTAAGCTAATACATGTTCAATTCCTAATCCTTCATTCTTTTCTCTAACCAAGAATAAAATAAATTCCAAATTTGATAGTAGTCTGTATCTTCTTTGTCTTTCAGTCTCATAGTTAGTCTGACCATCTCTGCACATTCCAATATTTTCGTAATTATTTCTTCCTCTGATGGCAATCTTTCATTCTTCCAGTATTATGCAAAAAATATTCTCGCTGCTGTAGTAATGTGTAAAATTAAATATAATTTCTGCTTATTAGTCTTTTCAGACATAATGCCTAGTAAAAAAAGTTCAGGTTTAAAATCCACTTGTTCGCCCAATATTTTTTCTAACCACATATGTATGTTTTTCCAATAATCCTTTGCCTTCCCGCATGTCCACCGAATATGATAATACATGCCTATGTTATGTTTACATTTCCAACATCTATCTGACATATTTTTAAACATTTTTGCTAATCTTGCTGGTGGAAGGTGCCATCTATAAAACATTTTATACAGATTTTCTTTGTATGAAATTGACGTTGTTAATTTATAGTTTCTCTCCCGTAACATTTTGGGCATGTTTCCTATGTGGAGAAGGGAAGGAGGGAGACATAAGAACAGGTCATCTGGATCAATCCAAGGACCACCGTGGTCCAGCATTTCCTTCTCACAGTGGCCAACCAGATGTTTCTTACCCACAACCAGATGTTGGAGGTATATCTCTTTTTTGCAATTCATTGCTGCACCAAATCTGGAGCTAACACTGAATTTTCAAAACTGACATCCCTTGATATAGACCTGTCCACATAGATCTATCCAATCCTCTTTTAAATCAATCCAAGGCAGTGGCCTTCACTATAACTTGTGCAACAAATTCCATGAATTAATTATGTATTGACTGGAGAAATGCTTTGTTTGGTCTGTTCTTATTCTTTTTCTGAATTATCCATGGCCTTGTGGGTGAGAGGGATCAAAGCTTGGAAGTGAGGCTCAAAAACCATAGTTTTTCCTGCTCTCGGCTGGCTGAGGAATTCTGGAGTTGAAGTCCACAAGTTGTAAAGATGCCAAGGTTGGAGACCCCTGCTCTATAGCAGCTGATATTCAGAAGTGGACTCCCTTTGCATGTGAAAGCTCAGTTGAATCATCCTGAACAATTAATGCACAGTAGCAGCCAAGTTTTTTCCACCCAGTGACCATCTTCTCTTCATCTTCAGCTTTGAACAGCTGGAATGAATCCCCATCTGCTTTGAAATTCTGCAGTAACAATGTCCTCGATGCTCGTGTAGAAAGCAAAATCCAGGGTTGATTGTCATTAATTTGCTGAAGCATTTTTTTTTTGGCAAGCTGGGTTTAAAAGAGGGTTAATTCCAAGCTCTTAATTTAATAGATTCCCATTCTGAAGGATTTAATCCTCCTGTCCCTGCCATCAAAACAAAAGCCATCCACACATTTTTGCCTTCGGAATACCAATATGAATTTAATCTTTTCTGTAGCAGAGAGAGGCTGAGAATGCTGATAGAGAGAATGACACAGGAGCTCTACAGATCCCTAAGAACTGAAAATAGTATTTTTTCAGCTCTTGTTTTGTTGTATTTTTTTTGAAGAGAAAAATCAGATTAGATTCTGGATGACTTTCCAAGAGAACATGGTCAAGGAAAGTCCCGTCCAAGTACAACCATTCATCAAAATGTAGAATGTTGATCAACTCTCAGAATAAATTTATGAAGGTCATGTTGGCTCTAGCTTTGCTGACGGTTCTAACCAATTATTTTCACAATTCTGCACACTGTCTGCCCTTGGGCACTTCGGAAAGAAAGACCCTCGACTCCATTTGTAAGGAAAGGTATGCTTTTACTAATGAAGTCATTGCAGCATAAGCAAAGCCAGATCTGAATATTCCCATGTAAGTTCCTTGCATTTCCCTTCTCCCAGGTCTTCCCAGGTCCTTCCCCCCCCCCACCTTTGGTCTTTTGGTCAGTGTCTAATAGTATTCAAATTAGTTGTTTTGGTAACAGTTTTGGTCTTGGCACCTCTTTGGTGGATGTTTGCATTCTGTTCTCATGGTTGTGTCCTTGGGTCTTTCAACCTTTGTGTCTGATTGGCACTCTGGTTCCTGTCATCCTACCTCCTTGTTTTCCCTTGCCTATTCTCCCCCCCTTCTCTTTTGTGGCAGGATGCCAGCAATGCAAGGTGAAGCTGAAGCGGCTTGAGGGCAGATTTGAAAACACACCACCCTGTAGCCTGTTTGCATCTACAATCTAAATAAATCCTGGTAAATTGTTTAGGTGTCATTTCCCCAAAGTCTATAGAGGGGGAAGATTGTTACAATTTTCTATAGCTGAGTAGCTGCTAGAGAATGCTATCCTGCTGATGCCCCATCACCAAATAAAGCCAGCAGGAATCCTAATAAACAAGTCAGACAGCTTCATTCAGAAATGAAATTTAGACCCACAAAAAAGTGAACGGTGTCCTCAAGCGGAGGTGAGCACGTATCCACATCATGTTCTTGCATTTGTATAGATGTATTGGCCATTTCTTTCTTCCAGAATGTTTTTTCAGCTTCCCAGTCTAATCAAATGTAGGTTTGGAATCGTGGCTGAATTTGCTTAACTTCCAAAATCAGCCAGAACTGGTGCCATTGAATGACTCGTCCTGTGGACTTGTAAAAACTCAATAATGTGCTGGTAATGGATAGCATGAAGACCAAAATAAAAAGATCAGTCCATCATAATATATCTTGTGGATGAAGTTAACAAGGACAGGTATTGGTCAATGGGCAAGCTTATAAAGTTCTTCTTCTTCTTCTTCTTCTTCTTCTTCTTCTTCTTCTTCTTCTTCTTCTTCTTCTTCTTCTTCTTCTTCTTCTTCTTCTTCTTCTTCTTCTTCTTCTTCTTCTTCTTCTTCTTCTTCTTCTTCTTCTTCTTCTTCTTCTTCTTCTTCTTCTTCTTCTTCTTCTTCTTCTTCTTCTTCTTCTTCTTCTTCTTCTTCTTCTTCTTCTTCTTCTTCCATATCTGTTATCGGACGTTGGTGATCAAGTTGGCAATCCTGTTTTTATCAGCAGCCGCACGAAAAAGTGCTGCTGAGTTTTGTCCAAACCAATCCCTTAGATTTTGAAGCCAAGATGTTCTTCTTCTGCCTGGACCTCGTTTGCCTTCCATCTTTCCCTGGAGGATGAAATGGAGCATGCCGTATTTTTCTGGGTGTCGCATCACATGTCCGAAATATTCTCATTTTCGTTTTTTATTTATTTATTTATTTATTCGGATTTGTATGCCGCTCCTCATCAATTGTTTTGATGATTTCCCTTGGCTTTCCCAGGCGGCTGATCACCTCCTCATTTCTGATCTTGTCAACCCAGCTTCTACGTAACAGCCGCCTGTCAGTCCACATTTCAGATGCTTCTAGTCTCTTCAGGTGGCCTTCTTCTGTCAGAGACCAACTCTCTACTCCATAGAGCAGGATTGAGAAAATATAGCATCTGACAAGCCTTGGAATATACTACTCTCCTCAAATCAAATCATTTTCTGGCTTTAAGGGTCAGAAAAATACATATACAACTGGACCTTATGTGGCATTTTAATTTTAAATTAAATTAAATTCAAATTTACTTTAAATGAAAATACTCTTTCAGGTCCTGACTCCGCAGGACCAAACAGTTCCAATCCTGAGCTTGGAAAGGTTGCATATTTTAAGCAATAATTCCATTAGGATTGGATATTCCACATAAGCACAACCCCAAAACAAACAGCTTTCGGCACAATGCACGAGCCTTTTCTGTTCTTCTTTAAATCTGGTCCAAGATGTAAAGGAGAACTGGAGAAGCAGAAATGGGCTCCCGAGTTTGGTCCAGGGGTACCTATTCTGTGCAAGCTAATAAACAATGTATTTTTTCTCCTTAAAAATCAAAGCCCAAGTTATTCATAGAAGAGACGGTCCAATGGTAATTAGAAGATTTAATAAGATTCGGTGTGTGATGTAGATGTAGAACTTAGATTATCCTGATAGTCTTAAAAGTTGTAAATAAATAGTTTTAGTCAAATGGGGGAAACCTCAGATTTGTTGGGGGGGGGTTACAGTTTAGGGTAGTTGGGCATCTGTCTAATTAGGGGTGTGCAATTTGGCTTGAGGCCAAGATTACATTTGGTCTTAGAATGCCGAGAGACCAGAACAAAGAAGTGGACAAAGCTATGCACAAAACTAATTTTGGTTTAATTTTATTGATCAGTTATGTGCTATCAAGATCATGAGGACTCTTAGTGATTTCATAGATAGGATAGACCAGGGGTCCCCAACCTATGGTTCATGGTCCACTGCTGGGCCGTGGCCTACTGGCCAAGGCCGCAGGACAGGCTGGCCAGTGAGTGCACGTGTGCGTGCACACCCACCTCCACTTACGCTAGAGCCTGTAGAGCCATTTGTGCATGTGCGCGGTGCTAGCAGAGGCAGCGGCTAGTACATGCATGCATACGCAAATGGCTACTAGTGCCATGTGGGTTGCATGGCCCATTCATACATGCATGCAGGGCTAGCAGCAGTGGTTAGTGCATGCATACATGCACAAATGGAGCTATTAGCGCCATGTGGGTGTGCATGGCTCTGTTCATGCGCGTGCATGAAAATTTTACAGCTGCTCAGTTTCCCTCCAGGCTGCCAGCATGAAAAGGTTGGTGACCTCTGGGACAGACCTTCTCTAGGAGGATCTGTCCTCAACCTGATCCTTGGTGTTCCTTTCTTTTCTTTCTTTGCATTATAGATGTCTCATGAGCTAAGTCTTCATGTTGATTGATTATCTGCCATGAAATTTGTGTTGCCTTTTAGTGACCACATAGGTAGACATTCTCCAGGAGGATCCTTCCCAACCTGATCTTTCAGGTCTTCTAATGCTGCACATATTGTCGTTCTACTTGAGTCCATTCACTTTACTGCTGATCATCTTTGTCTTCTCTTTCTCCGATTCCCTTCTAATACTACAATTTTATGAATTGACCCATTTTCTGGGGTTTGCACAATACACTGAAATATAGACCGAACAAATGCTCTGAGATCACACAACACTATAAGACACACAATTAACAACAAAAACAATAATAACAACAACAACAAAAGAACTCAAACTTAGTGTGTTGTGTCAATGGATCGAGTCTCTAGGTTTCATTGACCTGATTGAATTGTTGTTGAGCATGAAGCCACTGGGTGAGATCATCCACCGCCACGGAGTGAGATACCATCAGTACGCTGATGATACTCAGCTGTACATTTCCACTCCTGGCCATATCAGTGTAGCGGTTGAGGTGATGTGCCGGTGTCTGGAGGCTGTGAGGGTTTGGATGGGTGTTAACAGATTAAGGCTCAACCCCGATAAGACAGAGTGGCTGTGGGTGATGCCTCCCAAGGACACTTCTATCTGTCCTTCCATTACCCTGGGGGGTGAATCTATAAATCCCTCAGAGAAGGTTCGCAACTTGGGTGTCCTCCTCGATCCACAGCTGACATTGGATCATCATTTGTCGGCAGTGGCGAGGGGGGCATTTGCCCAGGTTTGCCTGGTGCACCAGTTGCGTCCTTACTTGGATTGGGAGTCGCTCCTCACAGTCACACATGCCCTTGTCACCTCGAGGATCGACTACTGCAACGCTCTCTACATGGGGCTACCCTTGAAGAGTGTTCGGAGACTACAATTAGTGCAAAATGCAGCTGCGCGAGCAGTTGTGGGCCTTCCTCGCTGTGCCCACATTTCATCAACTCTCCGCATGCTGCATTGGTTGCCTATTGGTCTCCGAGCCCAATTCAAGGTGTTGGTTATTACCTATAAAGCCCTTCATGGCATGGGACCAGGATACTTACGGGACCGCCTTCTGCCACATATTTCTCTACGACCAGTGAGAGCGCACAGGGTCGGCCTCCTTCAGGTCCCGTCAGCGAAACAATGTCATCTGGCGGGCCCTAGGGGGAGGGCTTTCTCTGTTGTGGCGCCCACCCTCTGGAACCAACTGCCTCCTGAAGTCCACATTTCTCCAACTCTCCTGGCCTTCCGGAAAAACCTAAAGACTCATCTTTGCCGGCAAGCCTGGGGATGATTGTGGTTGATTGATGTATTGAATGTGTGTTTATTGGTTTTTAGATATTCTGTTTGGGTTTTTTATATTGTATTTTTTGTTATGTATATGTTGTTAGCCGCTCTGAGTCCCCTGGAGAGGAGCGGCATACAAACCCAAATAAAATAAAATAAAATAAAATAAAATGACTGCTCTAGTTCTGTTTTGATTGGTTCTTTATAGGCTTCTGCTGAATTGTTGGATTTTGAGCAGAAAAGTCACTGTCAACGCTGCTAACATCGGATGTTCTTGCTTTGACAACAGATGGAAATGTGGCCATCTTTTTCCTTTCACTTTTAGAATTAGATGATGCTGAGAGGGGGGGGATGTGGATGAGAGTCTAGTTAGTCATAACAACAATATCTCCCCCGTGGGAATCAAGGTTATTGAGCCCAGAGCTGATAAGGAATTGGCGGGCTGGAGAACGGGAGAGGAAGCCCGCGGTTCAAGCTAATTGGGGGATGTGATTTATGACTGTTAATTGGAGGAGGGAATTGTGCTTTGTTACTTTGTGCCCAGGGTAGGGGAATTCGGGTTTTGGCTTTAACTATGTAGAGCCAATATTTTGTTTCTAGAATTCTTTAAGGTAAACAATGCCTCAAAGTTCTTTTAAAGAGTTTCATTTGTCGGAACCGTAACAGTCACATTGTACTAGGAAGGTGATGCCTCCTTGCAGATGTCCACATTTTATGAAGCCTCATCTGGAACATTCAATGCTGTAGACTTGCGCAAACCTCTCCCGTTCTTCTAGTGAGCTTCTGAAATCTAATCTAGTTATTATGGGGGCTTAATCCCTTCTAACTATTAGATATGTGAGAACAGTAAAGCAACTTCACTGGTTCTTAGAAGTAGAGGACCACCCTGTTTCTTTTTTTTAAAAAAGTTTTTATTGAATACAAAAAGAAGAAAAGGATTAAAAACATTGAACATGGTAAATTGTCTTTGACTGACATCTTAGTCCATATTGTACATTAATTGCATTTAACTTATCTATATACAAACTATACATTTCTAATCTCTATTTTAACTTATCTCTTTATTTGTGACCTCTATTTTTTTCCCTCCATCTATAAAATTTATTCCATATCAAATAAAATTCTGTGTCTTCCTGGTTTTTTAATCTTTTAGTTAACCTATCTAGTTCTGCGCAAAACATACTTTTCTTTATTAGTTCTTCCTCACTCGGTGTTTCCATTGCTTTCCATTTTTGAGCAAATAGTATCCTTGCCGCCGTAGCCATGTGAATAATTAAATATGTGTCCTCTTTATTTACATTTTTCTCTAATATTCCTAATAGTAATGCCTCAGGTTTGTATAGAATGTTTTGGCTAGTCATTTCTATTACCCATTCCCAGACCAAACGCCAATACACCTGTGCTTCTCTACATGTCCACCATATATGAAAAAAGGTACCCTTTTCTTTTTTACATTTCCAACATACAGAAGAATATCCTTTATACATTTTAGCTAATCTGGCCGGAGGGAGATGCCATCTGTAAATCATCTTATGCAAGTTTTCTTTATATGATGTCGCCAATATAATTTTGTTATTTCGCTCCCATACTTGCTGCCATTGATCCATATTTATATTATATCATAAATCTATTGCCCACTTCACCATTGTTTCTTTAACCTGCTCCTCATATAGTTTATGTTCCAACAGGTGTTTATAAATATTCTTTATTTGTTTTTTATCTGGGCCTAGCAGTATCTTGTCTAACCCCGTATCTTGTCTATTAATACCCCATTCTTGCTTATCCTTCATGTATCTTGCTTGTATCTGAAGATAAGACCACCACTCCATGTCTATGAGGACCACCCTGTTTCGAAGGGGTCCTGCGTTCAAACTTTGTTAAAACAAACCACTGCTTAGCCTAATTATTGCTTAAAATGCATCTGTGCATTTCAAATCAGGATATGCATTTTAAAAAATGTATAAATCTGGGTCTCCTTCCATACAATTTATAAGCTGGCTAAGTCTTGGACCAGACTGAAAAACCAAAGAAAGCAAAAATAATACCATTATCAACAAACTTATTCCCAAGATGGTCAGCAAATTTGAATGGTGTTTAATTTTAAGCACAACCTCAAAAAGTTTTGGGGTGGTTTGGAATTACGATTGAAAAAAATATCCTTTACAGTCTGCTTAGTAATACGAGATTGTTGCCAATAAATTTGTTTTGGCTTTCCCCCCCCCAGATAAATAGGTTTTAAAAGAAGCCTCCATAGGATGTGGGTAATCTTATTGTAATATAATCTTGCCAGGAAAATGGCTTTTTGACTGCAGAGAAATGATTAATTGCTGCTTCTTTGCAGCTAACATTTGCTTGCATCAGTGACCCACAATTCTTCTGGGGGTATTGCCTATTTTGAAAGAGAAATGGAGATGACTTGTGGGGCCGGGGAGAAAGAAAACTATTTTTTAACCCGGGGCAGAAGGGAAAACTCTAGCCTGCTGAAAAAAGGAGGAGGAGGAGGAGGGGGGGTCAAAAGCATTTGATGACAGCTCAAGAGAACCTGGTTTCTATTAAGTTGTGTTTTGCCTACCCGCCCCACATGCTTTGTTTGCTGCATTATTACTATTATTATTTTAAATAAAGGGTTATTATCTGAAGCATTATTAATCACCAGCACCCTGACATAAACATGATGCCATCCATATTAAACAGTCCTTGTTGATATACATGTCAGCTTACAAGAGGCTGCAAACCAGCCATTGCATCACTGGACATCAAAGCCATTTCCTAGGGTCTTCAGCTCTGTTCCTCCAAATGGATCTGGGTGGGTTTGATGGTGGACAAATGTTTTCTAAGAATGATAATATCACAAATAAACAGAGGTTCTTCAATCAATGTAGAGAGGAGGTGGGTGGCTAACATATACTTCAGCGGGATAAGTAGGTTATAAGTGGATCTGGGTTTAAATATCCCATGAAGATGTTAGATCAAGGATGCTCTAACTATTTTAGGTTGAACATCTCATATTTTACTCAATGGATTGAATCCTGAAGCTATTTGAAACATAAGAATAGATTTCTTGCAGATTTAGATTGTGTATGGACAATTATAATGAAATATGGTCACTCTATCAAAAAAATTATGCTAAACTCTACATACACATATACATGCATGAGATATCTATTCGACCTTCCCTTTCCCTATTTCTTTCCATTCCCTTCCTTCTTCTCCTTCCTTCCTTCCTTCCTTCCTTCTTTCTCCCTCCCTTCCTCCCATGCCATCTAATCCCATCCCATCCCATCCCATGCCATGCCACGCCACGCCACGCCACCCCATCCCATCCCATCCCATCCCATCCCATCTCATCCCATCTCATCCTATCTTATCCTGTCCCTCTTTCTCCTTCCTTCCTTCCTTCCTTCCTTCCTTCCTTCCTTCCTTCCTTCCTTCCTTCCTTCCTTGTCTTGGTTTTGGGGAAACATGGTACTTATAAAATAATAAAGGCAAGATAAAAACCTAATAAGTAAATAAATAAAATTTGACAACCTTAAGATGTGCAGAGTTCAGTTCCCAGGCTTTTCTAGCCAGCCTCTTCTGGGGCTGATTGATTGTGATTTTGTTTGTGCATGAATTGACTGAAAGTTTTATGGTGGATCATCTGCCAGTGTCCGCCCATGTTGCTCAACGGGATCAACCATCAGTTAAATATGGATACAATGGCAGGGCCCATGAGTGAATTTAACTGTTTTTCCAGGTAGCTTCTCAAGTCCATCCTCTGGAATATATAGCGGGTCAATTTATAGGAACTGGTTAGGATGAGTAATTTCATATTGGACATGTTCACCAAAGCTCATATTTTGCTAAGGTAGAACATTGTCTCCTTGATGAGTTTTCTTGACTGGACAATCAAATTGCCACAGCAGTGAAGCCTATCCAAAATCTCCATTAATGGAGCATCTAATATCCCAACACAGGGCAAAATTTTGCTACCTTAGAACAAGTCAAAGACTACAACAAGGTTGGTATCCATCATGGCCTAAACTCAAAAGATAATATTGAGTAAAGCAATTATTTTCTTTGCCTCAGAAAGAAAACATGTAACTTCTAGACAGCTTGTGCTGCACGTAGAAATACAATCTGTAACCAGGAAGTAGCAACTGAAATTACATTCTGATTCATCTCATTCTGATATGGAGCATGATTAGTAGGGGGAAAATATGTTTTATACTTTTTTCCCCCCAGAAATCATTTTTTTGCTCATGTTAAGGATAACATTGCAAATTGGAAGATCTGCATTTGATTGTAAAAATCTTTTCAGGGAGGGTTGCTGACTAATAGCTTAGCCTGGCATCCAGTAAATAACTACTTCTTCTGAGAAAGATGAAAACCATCTGTAGGAAATTGATAGAACCATGGTTGGAACTGCTGTCCTACATTGAGACTTTATTGTATTCGTGTAATTGATTGTGTATCCAGTTAATTTGACTGGATTCTCTGGAGATTGTGTTTGCTTCTCTGAGCCCCAAATTAAGGGAGACAGTGAATGTTGCCCTATTTTATGACCTTTCTTGACACATTGTGAAGTGAATCGGTGCAGTTGATCAGTTAGTAACCCGGTTGTTAAGTGAATCTGGCTTCCCCATTGACTTTGCTTGTAGGAAGGTCACAAAAAGTGATCGCATGACCTTGGGACACAACTGCGGTCATAAATACGAGTCATATTGCCAAGCATCTGAATTTTGTTCACGTGACCCTGGGGATGCTGCAACGGTCGTAAATGTGAAAAACGGTCCTAAGTCACTTTTTGCACTGCCATTGTAACTTTGAACGGTCACTAAATGCTGTTGCCTACATAATAATAATAATAATAATAATAATAATAATAATAATAATAATAATAATAAAAAGTTTGGAAAGGACCTTGGAGGTCTGCTCAGGCAGGAAACCCTACACCAGTGGTTCTCAACCTGTGGGTCACGACCCCATTTGGGGTCGAACGACCGTTTCACGGGGGTTGCCAAACACCGCAGTCTGCCAATTTTTTTCCCCATTTCCCCTCGGCCGTCGCACGCGCGCCACACATGCGCGGTTTGGGCCGCCGCGCACGTGCTGCGCATGCGCGGTTCGGGCTGTCACGTGCGCCGCGCATGTGCAATTCAGGCCGTTGCGCTGTGCATGTGCAATTCGGGCCGTTGCGCCATGCATGCGTGGTTCGGGCCATCGCACGCGCACCGCGCATGCGCGGTTTGGGCTGTCACGCCGCGCAATCATGATGCGGGCCGTCGCGTGCGCCACGCATGCGCAATTCGGGCCGTCGCGCCGTGCATGCGCGGTTCGGGCCGCGCCGCCGCGCATGCATGAAGCGGGCCGTCATGCGCGCCGTGCATGCATGATTCAGGGCATCACATCGCGCATGCGTGGCGCAGGTCAGGGTCACGCCGCGCATGGGCGGCGCAGGTCGGGGTCTCGGCCTGAAAAAGGTTGAGAACTGCTGCCCTACACCATTTCAGACAAATGGCTGTCCAGTCTCTTCTTAAAAACTTCCAGTGTTGGAGCATTTACCGCTTCTGGAGGCAGGTTGTTCCACTGGTTAATTGTTCTAACTGTCCGGAAGTTTCTCCTTGGTTCTAGGTTGCTTTGGTCCTTGATTAGTTTCCATCCATTGCTTCTTGTCCTGCCTTCAGGCACTTTGAAGAATAGCTTGACTCCCTCTTCTTTGGGGCAGCCCCTGAGATACTGGAACACTGCTATCATGTTCCCCCTTGTCCTTCTCTTCGTTAAACTCGACATACCCAATTCCAGTCACCGTTCCTTGTATGTTTTAGCCTCCAATCCCCTAATCATCTTTGTTGCTCTTCTCTGTACTCTTTCTAGAGTCTCAGCATCTTTTTTACATCATGGTGACCAAAACTGGATGCAGGATTCCAAGTGTGCCCTTACCAAGGCCTTGTAAAGTGGTATTAACACTTCACGTGATCTCGATTCTATCCCTCTGTTAATGCAGCCTAGCACTGTGTTGGCTTTTTTGGCAGCTGCAGCACATGGCTGGCTCCTATTTAAGTGATTGTCCAGTACCGGGCCACGTCAATGGCAGAGATATTTCCAGCCAGCAAGTCCTTCTGTGTGCAAGTTGGTCCGACAGTTATATAAATTTGATTAATAAAATAAATAAATTCACTTCCTGGATGCAAATGTTAGAAGCTGATATTGTGCATCCCTAACACATGAAAAGAATCTGTATTGGAAAGTGATGAAAGAGGCCTCAAAATAAAGAGGAGGCAAATTTAAGCCTTGGCCTCCCTCTTACAGACAGGGTGCCGCATTGTTTTGCAAATGAGTTGAGACTTCACAGAAACAAAATGGCCCTTTGAAAATTTGCCTGGCTTTATTACCTACCCCCAGCCTTTGAATTAGCTTTGCAGTCTTCGGATTTCTTCTTCTTCTTCTTCTTCTTCTTCTTCTTCTTCTTCTTCTTCTTCTTCTTCTTCTTCTTCTTCTTCTTCTTCTTCTTCTTCTTCTTCTTCTTCTTCTTCTTCTTCTTCTTCTTCTTCTTCTTCTTCTTCTTCTTCTTCTTCTTCTTCTTCTTCTTCTTCTTCTTCTTCTTCTTCTTCTTCTTCTTCTTCTTCTAATTAGCTTTGCAGTCTTCGGATTTCTTCTTCTTCTTCTTCTTCTTCTTCTTCTTCTTCTTCTTCTTCTTCCTCCTCCTCCTCCTCCTCCTCCTCCTCCTCCTCCTCCTCCTCCTCCTCCTCCTCCTCCTCCTTCGTCTTCTTCTTCTTCCCGAGATAAAAGAGATAGTATAAATTGACTTGGATCTGGAAATTAACAGGTCACTGGCACGATCTTCGCTCAGACTTAGTTGTGTTTTCTCCTGATAATTTCATCGTGGAGCCTAATTTGATTGGCTGGGTGACAATTTCTTCCTAATGAAAAAAGAAAATCAAGATGGAGAGAGGCAAAACAGTTGGAGATGAGAACTGCGAAAGTTTCCTGATGGGGTGCAAAACTTTGAAGGAGGATTTGTTGGTAGAAACCTTCCTATCTCTTTGGGTATAATTGGTAGCTAACGATCAACTTAATCACTGAATAAATTAAACCTTTGATTTCCTTGAGAGCCAATAGTTAGATAGACGAGGAGCAGAGAGCCTAGATTTCAGCTCATCCTCAGGCATGGAATTTTACCGGCTAATTTTAGTCTGAGTTTTGAGCTTCTGGATATACAAATCACACAGTCAAGATTGATCAGTTTGATGGTCATGCCGTATTGGCTGCAAGGTGGTCATCCAGCTCTTGGGAAATAAAATATCCTAATGTAAATCCAAAGAGGATGACTGTAAAGTCATTGTAAATGACTTTAAGGGAGACAATTTCCTAATTGTAAATTACAATTTGATTTCAGTTGCCTTACTTTGGCCCGAGCAGGTTTACTCCATACTTTGAGAAGGCCCGGAGAGAGAAAGGGGACTGACCATTAGTGATCTCTCTACCAAATCGCCTGCTTTTAACCTGCCTCATTCGCTTGGAGAGAATTGAATAGAAGATGGAACTTTTGTTTAGTCTAACAAAGAGAAGGACGAGGGGTGATGTGATAGCAGTCCTCCAATATTTGAGGTACTGTCACAGAGAAGAGGGGGTCAATCTGTTCTCCAACACAGCAGAAGACAGGACAGTAATGAATGGAAGGTTATTAAAGAGCGATCCAACATAGAATTAAGAGAAATTTCCTGATAGTGAGCACAATTAACCAGTGGAACAGCTTGCCTCCAGAAATTGTGAGTGCTCCTTCACTGATGAGCTTGAAGAGGTTGTCCAGAATAGTATAAGGCAGTGATGGTGAACCTTTTAGAGACCAAATGCCCAAAAACTGGGCCTGCCCCTGCTCCACCCCCTGCCCCGCCCCCACCCCGCCTACCTGCAGGGCCACTCACCACCTTCAGGGCCTACCGCAGATCGCCCAGGCAGCCCAGCAGTACCATTGCAGCCATGCCCCCTGCCCACGCCCCACAACATCAACTGTGCGTGATGGGGCATAAGGGCAGAGTCTTGTCTACACTGTCTGGCTGCCATGTCCTCGGCTGCGCTTCTCCACATGGGCCACGCTCGGGGGGTGACCCTCCTCCAGGGGGGCTGATGATGAGGAGGGAGTCATAGGAACAGGCAAGGCTGGGGCAATGGCACGTCTGCCCACAGAGTGGGCTCCGAGTGTCACCTCTGGCACCCGTGCCATAGCTTCTCCACCACTGGTGTAAGATGTCTCCTGCCTTGAGCAGGGGGGTTGGACTAGAAGACCTCCCAGGCCCCTTCCTTATTCTGTAACGATCCAACCTTCTTTATCTGCTTGGGAATGTGGATCAGAAAAAAAAGCGTGCGGCTAGTCCTCGACCATTGTTTGTTGAATTCATGATTCCGACAGATGAAACTCTCCAAAGAACTTCGAGGCATTGTTTATCTTAAAGAATCTTTATGGGAGTAGCAGAGCTTTGGCACTAACATAGTTGAAGTCAAAATCTGAATTCCCCTCCCCGGAGCACATAGTATCAAAGCACAATTCCCTCAATTAACAGTCATAAATCAACATTCTCCAATTAGTTTGAAATGCAGGCTTTCCCTCCTGTTTTCTAATCTGCCAATTCTTATCAGCTCTTATTTCAAGCTCTGAATTCACACACTAGTACAATACTGTTATGTCTGACTAACTCCCAGCACATTCCGCCTCATCGTCTAATTCTAAGAGTAAAGCATCATCTAATTCTAAGAGTAAAGCATAAGAAAGAAAAAGGCTACATCTTCATATGTTGTCAAAGCAAGAACATACCATGTTAGCAGCGTTGACACTATTGTATGCTGAACTGCAGTTCATTTAGTGAGCATTCAAAGTTACAATGGGGAAGCTAGATTCCCTTTGCAGCCCGTATTGCTAACTAAACAATTGCAGTGATTCCCTTAACAACTGTGGCAAAAAGGTCATTAAATTGGCCAAAATTCACTTAACAGATGTCTCACTTAGCGACAGACATTCTGGGCTCAATTGTGGTCATAGGTTGAGGACTACTTGCATATGAATGAAATATAATCGGAAGAAATGCTCTCAACCGTAATTTTGCTGCTTCCAGGAACAGGAAAAGAAGAATCAGTGGCAAAGCCTGCGAGAGAATTCTCACTTCCCACTCATGTTTACTGACAATTTTTCATATGTAGCATAAGTGTGATTTACCTTTTTTCCCCCTTCTCTTGCTAAATCTGCCATTGCCACTAGAGTAAATAACGTACAAAAACATTCAGCTGAAAAGAGGGAGCAACACTGACTGCACCAGCCACAACTCCATTTATTGTGATCATGCCTTAAATTAGATTTCACGTCTGCTTTCCAAAAATCAATCGGAATAGTGCTTACCATCCATCTTGCTATTGGCCTTGAGTACCAGTGGGTTTTCATTAATTAATGGTTTTCCTGACATGGGACACTTAAAGATGCTTTTCCAAAAGGCAACTGGAAGAGGAAGAGGAGGAAGAGAAGGAAGAAGAAGAGGAAGAGGAAGAGGAAGAGGAAGAAGAAGAAGATATCATGATGATGATCATGATGATGATCATGATGATCTGTTGACCTGGATGACTGAGAATCTTCACAAACATTTAGCCTGTCATGGGACAAATTACGAGATCCAGGTTGATGTGGCATTTGAAGGTGTTGGGCTGGAATCTAGGAGATTATGAGTTCTAGTTCTTCTTTACCTGATGGCCAACTGGGTGACATTGGAGCAGTTGTTCTTCAATACAACCCACCCTACAGGGCTGTTGTAGGATCTCCTGCTTGAGCAGGGGGTTGGACTAGAAGACCTCCAAGATCCCTTTCAGCTCACAGAGAAGCTCTTTCTCTAGATCGATATTCCCCTTCTAAAAATCTGCCCTCATCCCAACAGCTGTTTTTCATACAAATTAAAAAGTACAAGTTGCCTGAAGTCTGCCATCTCTATTTTTAATTTTCTCAGGGGCCAGAAGTGACCTGAAAAATGTGCTATTCAATTCAGCCATGTTTGCTGAATTCATTCATTCCTCATTGGGGGCATAGCAGACATGCCAGAAGACACCCACCCTGGTTTCCTGGATTGTAAAGGTGGTGGGGAGGGGGAGAGTTGCACCTTAGGACTCGTGAGATTCTGTTAAGGTAGCGTTACAATAAAGTTATAAAATTAGTTTTTTCTGGACGTGCTTCTTGTCTGGACTACCTCACAAGGCTAACACCCGTGCGCAAATTGCGCACTGCGCCAGGGTGCTGCATATGTGGGCGCCAGTTGCACGATAAAAAAAATTAAAACTGGTTACGTGTGCATGTGCGCAGATGAAATATGAAAAAAAAACCATGCTAAGTGAAATTCTCCAAGTGGGCACTTTGTATGCCAGCAAAGCCCACACCCATGCATAATTGCAAGACAGACAGTCGTGAGAGTATTGAGGAACTACAGGCAATCCTCAACATATGACCACAATGGAGCCCAAAATTTATGCTGTTAAGTGAGTTTTGCCCCATTTTGCAACTTTTTTTGCCACAGCTGTTAAGTAAATCACCGCAGATGTTAAACTAGTAACCCCGGGGGGGTGGGGGGGTGGGGGGGTTAAGTGAATTTAGTTTCCCCACTGAACTTGCTTATTAGGAGGTCAGCAAAAGGGGAATCACATGATTCCATGGGACACTGCTACCGTCATAAATGTGAGTCAGTTGCCAAGCATCCGGATGTTAAATCAGCTGACCATGGGGATGCAGCGATGGTGGTAAGTGTGAAAAATGGTCGTAAGTCACTTTTTCAGTGCTATTGTAACTTCCAATGGTCACTAAGTGAACTGATGTAAGTCAGGGACTAAGAGGCCAGCTTACCAGAAGCTTCTCAGTTGCTATTGCTAAGTTAACTGGGTTAACGTGTCTGTGATGGAGCTAACCATGTTGGTAGACCCTTTTCCCAAATTTGCACCTGGCACCTACAATATTGCTCTGGATAAGCACTAACCTTGGCAAAGGGTTCAGGAGGGACAGCTGGTAACTTGAAGGGCCGCTAATTGGATTTGGTGGATGCACAAACTGAGCAGGTTGTCATGAATCCCATCGCTAGGGACTCCTGTTTGTTTCAGGAGTCTGAGCTTTCCAGTCATCGCAAAACAATATACTGCGATGAAATGGCAGGAATCATAGAGAAAATGTGACTAAGAAAGAAAAGAAATAGGTCAGTTGCAAGTCAAATCCTCAGTCGCTTTCATTGCAATACTTTGATATCTGTTCATTCAATGACTCCTTTGAATTCACTCGGGACTGTTTCCAGATAAGTGGAAACTGAGAATCATAGTCTAATTCTGGTTTTTGTATTATATTGTAGGGTTTTGTATTGGGAACTTGAAAAAAATGAATGGTTCAGCGTAACTGCTGCTATCTCGCTTCTGTAATCAGCTGTTGTGTCAGGGACAAATTTCTTTCTTTCTTTCTTTCTTTCTTTCTTTCTTTCTTTCTTTCTTTCTTTCTTTCTTTCTTTCTTTCTTTCTTTCTTTCAAAAAACATTTTTAATTTTTTTTCATACAATTCAAAAGTACTTGCTCAACAAACGTGTGGTCTGAGTTTTATCATTCACTAATACAAATTAAATTCCTGATCCCTTATTCTTTTCTCGAGCCATTGTGTCAGGGACAAATTTCATGCAAGCATGAGAAAACACGTACACGGATGTACTAAGGAGGGAAGAAGGGAGTTTACAGGAATGATTGATGTCTTCCTTATGTGGTAATAACTCTATTGTCTGATGTTGATTGGCTAACGAAGTTTATAAAGCGATGCCATTAACTTTCTAAGGTGTGACTCTTCTGGACGTTAACTGTCTGCTAGCCTTTCAGATTGTGTGTCACCGATTGAAGAAAAGTACAGTTCCTTTAAGAAGCCTCTGCCTGGGGTTTCCTGATTGGATCTTATGGTTTCTCAGGTTTAATCAAGGGCCAGGGACCTTACAATATGGTCTCACTGATATTGTTGTTGTTCAGTTTCTAAGTTGTGTCCACGTGTTTGCGACCCCATGGACCACAGCTCACTAGGCCTTCCTGTCCTCCACGATCCCCCAGAGTTTGCCCAAACTCATATTCATTGCGTCAATGACCATATCTAACTATCTCCCCCTTTGCCATCCCCTTTCTCCTTTTGCCTTCCGTCTTTCCCAACATCAGGTTTTTTCCGCCCCCCCAAGGAGTCCTCTCTTCTCATTTGGTGGAAAAAGGATTTGAGCTTCAGTATTTGTCCTTCCGAAGAAGAGTCAGGGTTGATCTCCTTTAGGATTGACTGATTTGATCTCCTTGCAGTCTGAGGGACTCTGAGGAGGCTCCTCCAGCACCACAATTTGAAAGCACCAGTTCTTCAGTGGTCAGTCCTCCTTATGGTCTCACTGGTATTAGACCCATATTATTACCCTAGGGCAGGGGTCCTCAAACATGGCCACTTCAAGGCTTGTGGACTTCAACTCCCAGAATTCCCCAGCCAGCCAATTCTGGGAGTTGAAGTCCATAAGTCTTAAAGTGGCCAGGTTTGAGGACCCCTGCCCTAGAGGATAGAATGACCTGGGAGTTTTTTGCAGCCCCAACCTACGCCTTCATTTTGGGCTTTGGAGCAACCTCAGATTATTGTACTGAAATGTCACGGTTAATTCATCGTTATGAAGCGACACATCTTTCTGTGTTTTGCCAGACCTAATATAAGTGCAAGGATATATTAAGTGTTCACGAGACTTAATGTACATATTTTGCCTTTTAATCTTAAATGCATTCCCCTAAATGTTTGTATTCCTGCCTCACTGAACAAATGGTCTGGATCCTGGACAAAGAAACAACTATAAATAATGACAACAGTTGTGTCAAGAACAAGAACTGAGGAGGAAGAGGAGGAGGAGGAGGAGGAGGAGGAGACAGAGAAGGAGAAGTCTTATTTTAATTGTAATCATATTTATTTATTTATCAAATTTGTATGCCGCCCCTCTCCTAAGACTCGGGGAGGCTCACAACAACAATGCAGCTACATATAAAAAATTTAATAATAATAATAACATCCAACCCAAAGATCCATACATACAACATTCAAACACACAATCAAGGATGGAAGCACATTCCTCGGCCCGGGGGTAGAACACAGTTCACACACCCCAAGCCTGTCGGCATAGATGTGTCTTCAGCAGTTTCCGGAAAGCTAGGAGGGAGGAGGCAGTACAAACCTCTGAGGGAAGCTGGTTCCAGAGGGCTGGGGCAGCAATGGAGAAGGCCCTTGCCCTAGGACTCGTCAGAGGGCATTGCCTGATGGACGGGACCCGTAGGAGGCCAGCCCTATGCGCCCTAACCGGTCGCTGGGATTCATGAGGCTGAAGACAGTCCCGCAAGTAACCTGGTCCATTGCCATAAAGGAATTTACATTTCTTCCTTTTACTTCTAAAAGTCTTAATCTTTAATTCAGCTTAATACATCTAGTTCAGCATGTCATATGAATTCAGCATACAGCATTCTAGAGCAATGCATGCAGTGGCACCTTAGTGACATACAAGTGACAGTACTCCTTGGTGGGCTGTGCTATATGCACAGTGAACATATGCACAGGGATCGTGTTCCTAATTTAACATCAAATGGCACAGGACTCCAGCTGCTGTCATCTAAGGCATACATTTGAAGAGTTCCCAGATGGAGAAGGCAGCTGCCAGCTCTTTCAGCTCCCCCCCCCCAGTTCTTGCTTTTCGATTTATCCAAGGCACCTTTTACATCTTTTGCCCTGGTGGTTCAATCACAGCTTGGTTCCCTGGTTTCACAGCCATTCTGTGGGAGCCCAGGTCCATGTTTGTGGGCTGTCAATCGTCTCAGCTTATCCATGGTGCTGAACAGGGAATTTCATGAGTTTAATTGATTAGCAGGCCACAACTGGAGGCTAAAGCATAAAAGGAAAGGCTGCTGGAATTGGGTATGTCTAGTTTAATGAAGAGAAGGACCAGGAGGGACATGATAGCAGTCTTCCAATATCTCGGGGGCTGCCCAAAAGAAGAGGGAGTCAAGCTGTTCTCCAAAGCACCTGAGGGCAGGACAAGAAGCAACGGATGGAAACTAACCAAAGAGAGAAGCAACCTAGAACTAAGGAGAAACTCCCTGACAGTTAGAACAATTAACCAGTGGAACAACCTGCCTCCAGAAGCTGCGAATGCTCCAACACTGGAAGTTTTTAAGAAGAGACCGGACAGCCATTTGTCTGAAATGATATAGGGTTTCCTGCATGAGCAGCGGGTTGGACTAGATGATCTCCAAGGTCCCTTCCAACTATTGTTGTTATTATTATTATTAACTTTGACTGCAACATCTGACTCACATCCAAGGGTCATTTTGCAGGCCTTAGTTTATTAAAGGCCAGGCGTGGGATGCCACAGTCTGGAGGGCACATCACTGACCAATGGCAGCGATGAAAACTCTGATTTCGTGTATTTCCCTCCTTACAATTGTTTGTAATATATCAGGGCACAGAGCCCCCCAGCACGTTGATTCCTTCAGCCCCTGAAATCTCTCTCCACTGGTTTGCTTTGCTTCATCTCTTTGCTTGTCTGCTTTAGAAATAAAAGCACCCAAAAGCCTTTAAACTCCAACACATCAAAATGCCATCCCAAGATTTTTAAACAAACAAACAAACAAACAAACAAACAAACAAACAAACAGGGGACGTAACAATAGATGTGGTGTGTTTGGCATCATTGGCAAAACATTTTGTAGGAGAGCACTTGATGGCTGAGGCAGCCATCCACAAAATAAAATGAAGCAAAAGCAACATCATGAAGCAGCAACATTATTAAAGCCCCAAAGCTTTTTAGACCTCAGATGGACCTGCCGGTTGGGTCAGGACCAGGCAGGTCTCCCTGGAAAATGTATTACAACAGCATTACCAGCAGCAAGAGTGAAAAGGTTTTGTTCCTATGAGACACCTGCTAAAATTCACTTCACAAGGGCAGATGTAACAAAATCTCAGCTGCGGAAAACACATCAACACAAAAGGAGGAAGGATTTTCTATGAACTGTATATTTTTATTTTTCTGTTTCCTTCCTGGGGTGGAGAACCTCTTAGCAGGAGAGGAATTTGGACAGGAGTCAAAGTCAAAGCCAGCCTGCCTGCCTGCCTGCCTGCCTGCCTGCCTATCTATCTATCTATCTATCTATCTATCTATCTATCTATCTATCTATCTATCTATCTATCTATCTATCTATCTATCTATCTATCTATTATCTGTTTGTCTGTCTGTCTGTCTGTCTGCCTGCCTGCCTGCCTACCCACCCACCCATCTGCCTCTTCAACTGGAAGACCCCATACAAACAGACTTTTTCATTCTTCTGAATAAACCTCAGAGGCTTGTTCAAACTGAGCCATGGCGGCGTGGTGGTGCACTGCCAGCAGTTTGATCCCGACCAGCTCAAGGTTGACTCAGCCTTCCATCCTTTTGAGGTCAGTAAAATGAGGACCCAGATTGTTGTGAGCAATATATGGATACCATAAACTGCTCAGAGAGTACTGTAAAGAGCTATGGGGCCTTATATAAGTCTAAGTGCTATTGTTATATTGCTAAACTATGGAGTGAAGGAGAGCTACAGAGGCTTGTGAGCACATTCCTGTTTGTTTACCTCACAACACAATCCTTATTTTGTCACTGGAAAGGCTTCAGAGTAGTCAATTTGTCTTTCGGTGCAACCAGTCATGAAAGCATTCAGTTCAGGTTTCCAGATTCTAAATCGGTCTTCATCTTCAAAGGGTTGCAAATCCCAAATCTGGCGTATTTGGGGGACACCAGCAGCATCAGTACAATGGGGTACACTTATTGAATGAAGTGTGAAAAAGGATTAGAAGCATTAGCTATTCCAATCTTGTCCTCTACCCCTCCCAAGTCTGTTATGTAAAAGAAAAACCGACAATAATATTATTATTATTTTAAGAAATAGCATTTGGAAGTCTGGTGTGTTGAAAATCATTATTATGGATCTCAGCATGTCACATTAGCTTTAAGAAGTCATAAACCATTTTGTCGCTCACAAAATAGGCAGGAAGGAAATGCTCATTTCAATACCTTCCTGTCAATCAAATTGTGTTTCTTTGTACAATTCAAGATTCGACATCACTTGTGTCAGAAGCTGGGGCATGGGGGTACAAATTGGGTGGGGGAGGGAATGCTTTTGATTTTCCAGATTGGTGAGGGAAATTTTAAGGAAGGCAGAAATGTCTGAATGAATGCAAGAATGAATAAAGAAGTGAAGGAATGTTCTAGAATGAAATTTCTCTCTTGCTCTCGTTGAAGATCTGACTGCAGATGGGGCCTTGCTTCGGGATTGTTACTGGAAGAGGATATCAATGCCCATGTTGAGAAATGCTTCTTTAGGTTCACCTAAGGCAGCGGTTCTCAACCTTTTTCAGACTGAGACCCCACCTGCACCGCCCATGCGCGGCGTGACCCCAACCTGCGCCCTGCATGCGCAGCACAACAGCCCGCATCGCACATGCGCAGCACGACGGGCCGAATCACACACGCGTGGCGTGTGCGCGATGGGCCGAACTGCGCATGCGTGACGCGATGGGCCAAACCGCGCATGCACGGCACGTGTGTGACGGCCCGAACCGTGCATGCGCGACACGATGGGCCGAACCGCGCATGCGCAGCGCACGCACGATGGGCTGAATCGCTTCTTTAGGTTCACCTAAGGCAGCGGTTCTCAACCTTTTTCAGACTGAGACCCCACCTGCACCGCCCATGCGTGGCGTGACCCCAACCTGCGCCCTGCATGCGCAGCGCAACAGCCCGCATCGCACATGCGCAGCACGATGGGCCGAATCACGCATGCGTGGCGTGTGCGCAATGGCCTGAACCGTGCATGTGCAGCGCATGAGCGACGGGCCGAATTGCGCATACGCGGCACACGCGCGACGGCCGAGGGGAAATGGGGAAAAAAAATGGCAGACTGCACTGTTTGGCGACCCCTGTGAAATGGTCATTCGACCCCTCCCTCTCTCTCTCTCTCTCTCCCTCCCTCCCTCCCTTCTCTTTCTTTCTTTCTTTCTTTCTTTCTTTCTTTCTTTCTTTCTTTCTTTCTTTCTTTCTTTCTTTCTTTCTTTCTTTCTTTCTTTCTTTCTTTCTTTCTTTCTTTCTTTCTCCCTCTCTCCCTCCCTCCCTCCCTCCCTCCCTTCCTTCCTTCTTTCCCCAAATTAATCCACTGCTAGATAAAAGTATCCCCTGCTGTTTTCAAACTGCTTCAACATGCTACAACTTGCCTTTAGCCAACACCATCTGTGTTATGTGATTTGCCCATCATTTCTTCGGTTACATTGTGGGTCTTTTAGGATCGGTTGGATTCCAGGATTGTTGTTATATGGTGCTGATTTTGGTGACATGTGACCAGCTCATTTCTATTTCTGTGAGGCCACCTGCTTCATGGTATAACATACTCCTGTTTATTCACGGAGCCATGATTCCCCCCCCCCCCGTCACACTGTGTTATGTTAGGCATTTACTATTCTCCAGATACACAGATAGATAAAGATAACGGCACAGCAAGACACTCCTTGTAGTGTTCATATTCTACTGGCGCAGTATGAGGCAAATTGTTGAAGCTAGCACCACCAAAGTAATAACTGCCATAGTTTTGAAATTTGTACCAAGGTAATCTTTCTTAAACAGATAAAAATAAATGTACAGAGTTATTCAACGTACAATGCAGGCAGACCTCAATTTACGACCACAGCTGTGCCCAAAAGTTCCACTGCTAAATGAGACATTTGTTAAGTGAGTTTGGCCCCATTTTATGACCTTTCCTGTCGCAGCTGTTAAGTGAACCATTGCAGCTGCTAAGCTGGTAACACGGTTGTGAAATAAATGTGGTTTCCCCGCTGACTTTGCTTGTTAGGGGGTCACAAAAGGGGATAATGTGGCACCAGGACACTGCGACCGTCATAAATATGCATCAGTTTGTGTTTTACCCTGTATTCACTTTGGGAAGTCGGGGGGGTGGGTGGGTTGGGGGGGTTAATAATATATTATAATGCACTCAACTGTAATACTTGTAATATATAAGGATGATGTACTTATTGATATAAGAGGAGTTGTTCGGGCAGTACCTCTGGACCACATCTGGAGGGGGTGGAGAGTGAGGAGTGAAGGAGTGGAGGGAAGTAGGGAGGTTGTAGAGGAGGGTGGAGAGTGAGGGAGGGAGAAAGGGAGGGGGTGGGAAGTAGGAGACAGGGAGGTAGGAAAAGGGGGATGTGGTGGAGGGGGTGCTGCCGACCAACATCTATAGTTATAGTTATTCTATTTTATATAAGTTTTTACGTTTTGTTTTGTGCGAGACGTAGTTGAAAATGATTGTATTAAGCTGAGTTGTATTTTATTTAATTTGATTTTTTTGTTAATAATTATAAAAAACTAATAAAATATTTTCAAAAAAATAAAAAAAATAAATATGCATCAGTTTCTCTGTTTGATTCAAAGGACACTACAAGATAAAAAAAATGACTTGCTTATGGATATAGTGGCCTTGTTATGGAAACCTGTTTGGCATAAAAGGAAAGCTAGAATAAGATTTAAGAATGTGATTGAAGGTTTTATGTAATGATTTTAAAAGGCTTATTGGATATGGATCGATTTATGGCTTATGGCAGTTAAATAAGATATTAGATTGAATAAAAATTAATTAAGAGTCTGAACTTAACAATAAGGTGTTTATCTATGTATTAATATCTTTTGGATATAGTAACTTTGAGGAGGTTAAAGAAATGTGATATTGACACTGAGGGATTGATTATTAGATTATAAAGTATAATAGAAATAGAAAGGTATTTTTCTTTTTTACTTTGCTCTGTTTTGTTCTTTGTTCTTTGTTCTTTTTTTAGATATGAACTAATATACTTTTTTATATATACATTAGAACTGATGGTTATTTTGTAATGGAAGAAGAATAGGGAAAAATAAGAAAGGATATTAATAAATGTTTATTGAATATGTTAAGGAAAAAGGTAATGGGGAGACTCCCAAAGTGTTAATTATGTACTTAGATTAGAAATATGGAACATAGTAACTGAAATAAGTAAACTTCATACAGGAGTTGGATTTGTGGATCTATTAGATGAAAGGTTATTGAGGATTGATAGGATTGACCTAGTTGTATTGAAATATATCAGTTTGAATATAATAAGTTATTAGAGGGGAAAGAGAGGGGGGGTTTGTTTTTTTTTCTTTCTTTTTTTCCCCTTTAATGATTTAATCTGATGTTTATGGGTATGACTTTGTTGTGTGGAAAATTGATTGCCCTGCCACCACATTGTTTCATAAGCACTTGTCTGTAAAATGAAAAAAACCAATAAAACTTGTTTAAAAAAATAAATAAATATGCGTCAGTTGTCAAGTGCCTGAATTTTAGGTCACATGGCCAGGGGGATACTGCAATGGTTGTAAGTGTGAAAAATAGTTATAACTCACTTTTTCCCCGTGACTTTGAACGGTCACTAAACAAACTCTTGTTAAGTCAAGGACTACCTGTATACATGTATTTAGGTCTACAGTAAAACCTTCACCTGTTTCCAGCCTTATCTGTGGTTAGTGATGTCAGATGCAGGGTAGATTTTATGAGACAGGGGAGTAGGACTACAAAAACAATATCTCACTGAGGTACAGGAAGACGGTGTTCTCTGAATAAAGTTACTCTGACCTGCTCTTTTCTTCCTTGCTTGCCAACCCTATTCCTTGTTCTTGTCTCTTAGTGTCCTAATCAACATTCTTTGCGTCCAAATGTTTTGCGGCTGAGCTAATAGTTTATTTCCCCTGGGTAAGTGAATTTTGAGAGGGAGCAATTTTCTTGCCTACACCTAATGCCATTTTATTTCCACTTCGGTGGTTTTAATGGTCTCTTCCAAAACTAGGATTCTGGGATTCTGAGGGAGCTCCGTGAAATGCGGTGTTTCATATTTGTAACTATTACGTGCTGATTTTATTTTTCTTTTCAACATCTTTTTCCTCTGCAAAATAAATGTCTGGGTTTTTTTTTTCTATTTCGTAACTTCAACACATTTTCTTTTGGTAATGTTGTTAAGCTTACTTAAGGTTGCAACTAACAACAACAACAACAACAAAGGTTGCAACCTTCGCAAATTGCTAAAGACACATCTTTGCCGATAGGCCTGGGGCAGTTAACATCTTGCCCCTAGCCGGTGTATGTTTGTGTGCATGTTTGTTTGGATGATTGATTTTTTAATTAAGGGGTTTTTCTTATAAAGTATTTTAATGTTAGATTTCTATCTATGTTGTGAGCCGCCCTGAGTTCCTGGAATAGGGCGGCATAGAAATCCAATAAATAAATAAATAAACCTGCCCAAGAACACTGCTGTGGCTTTCTATTGCAGGCTAGCTTGTAGTTGTGAAGTCGTATCCGACCCATCGCGACCCCATGGACAACGTTCCTCCAGGCCTTCCTGTCCTCTACCATCTTCTGGAGTCCCTTTAAGCTCACGCCTCCTGCTTCAGGGACTCCAGCCACCTCATTCTCTGTTGTCCCCTTCTTCTATTGCCCTCCATCTTTCCCAGCATCAGGCTCTTCTCCAGGGAGTCCTTCCTTCTCATTAGGTGGCCAAAGTACTTGAATTTCATCTTCAGGATCTGGCCTTCTAAAGAGCAGTCAGGGTTGATCTCCTCCAGGACCAACCGGTTGGATCGCCTTGCAGTCCAGGGGACTCGCAGGAGTCTTCTCCAGCACCATAGTTCAAAGGCCTCCATTCTTTGGCGCTCAGCCTTTCTTATGGTCCAACTTTCACAGCCATACATTGCAACTGGGAAAACCATGGCCTTGACTATACGCACTTTTGTTGGCAGGGTGATGTTCATTTAGTGACCGTTCAAAATTACAAGAACTCTGGAAAAAGGGACTTACGGCCATTTTCCAAACCGTTGCAGGATTCCTAAAGTCACATGATCAAAATCCAGACAACCAGCTAGCAACCGGTTCGCATTTACGATAGTTGCAATGTCCTGAGGTCATGTGATCACTTTTGCAACCTTCTGACATTCAGTCAATGGAGAAGCCAGATTTATTTAACAACCGTGTTACCAACTTAACAATTGTGGTGATTCATTTAACAACTGTGGCAAGAAAGGTTGTAATGTGGGGCACAATTCATGTAACAACTCTCTTGCTTGGGACTCAGTTGTGATTGTACATCAAGTATATATCTCTGAGTACTCTTGATTTAAGTTCTGCTGGGACTTATATGCAGTCTTCTTTTGGGATCTAGAATAGAATAACAGAGTTGGAAGGTCTTGGAGGTCATCTAGTCCAACCCCCTGCTCAGGTAGGAAACCCTATACCATTTCGGACAAATGGCTGTCCAGTCTCTTCTTAAAAACTTCCAGTGTTGCAGCATTCACCGCTTCTGGAGGCAGGTGGTTCCACTGGTTAATTGTTCTAACTGTCAGGAAGTTTCTCCTTAGATCTAGGTTGCTTCTCTCCTTTGTTAGTTTCCAGCTGTTGCTTCTTGTCCTGCCTTCAGGTGCTTTGGAGAATAGGTTGACCCCCTCTTCTTTGTCGCAACAATTTCATGGAGGCATGGGATGCTTGCAAGATGGCAGACCTCTAAAGCACTGTTTCTCAACCTCAGCCACTTGCAGGTATGTGGATTTTATCTCTCAGTATTCTCCCAGCCAGCTGCTCACAAGGGGGATTCTGGGAGTTGAACACCATACATTTTCAAGTGGCAGAGATTGAGGAACAGTGCTTCAGAGACACACCTTTCAATGTTATTACAACTTATTTGAACCTGAAACCCTGCACTTGAAGGGGTGGCACAATGGTTAGAATGCAGTACTGCAGGCTGACTCTGCTCATTGCCAGGTGTTCGATCCTGACTGGCTCAGGTTGACTCAGCCTTTCATCCTTCCAAGGTCAATAAAATGAGGACCCAGATAGTTGGGGGAAAAGTGCTGATTTTGTAAACTGCTCATAGCGCTGTCAACTACTATGGAGCAGCTACTAAATAAAGCAATAGCATGTAGACTTAATATCACTTCATAGTGCTTTACAACCTTCTCTAAGCAGTTTGCAGAGTCATCCTCTTGCCCCCAACAATCTGGGTCCTCATTTTACTAACCTCGGAAGGATGGAAGGCTGAGTCAACCTTGAGCTGGTCAGGATCAAACTGCTGGCAGACAGTAGAGTTAGCCTGCAATGCTGCATTGTAACCACTGTGCCACCATGGCTTTTAATATAAATCTAAGGGCTATTGTGTTGCTATTATAGGAATCTTTGAGCACTATTCCTCTAGGTAAAATAAATTGGCACCATCCTCTTTTCCAGCCAACTGATTGAGATGTCCAAAATATGCAGAAAGAAGGGAGGGGCACAGTGCCAGGAGCAAATCTTATCTAATCCACAAGGCTGAAGCCGCAGTTTGGAAGCGTCACTGTCAACACTTTTTAAAAATAAATTGTTACTCCTTGATGGAATAATCCATTCCTAGGTTTCAGCAGGTGTTTCTTCGAAAAGGTGGAAAGGTAGGGAAGGATGAGGAACCCATTGTTTCCTCGGCTTCTGTTTTGATGTTAATCTGCCAATAAAGGAACAGAGAAAGGCACTGCCGTAAATTAGCTTTTAATTTACACTTAATCCCAAAAAATTGAGCAACTTGGTTCCCTCAGGTATTCACAGCTGAAAACAGCCAATTTCAGGAAATGTTCCCACCGAAAAGCTAAATGAAAGAAGAGCTGGGGGTTGCTGTCACCCAATATCTTAAATCAAGTAGCTGCTGTTGGGGGAAAAAAAATCAAAACAAAATGAAAGTTAGCATAGATATATTAAATTACACAATCGGTACTGCATTTTTTATATGGGTTGCCACAAGGGCAGAGTTTGCTTATTGAGATGAGCAGATCCGATTTAACATTTAATCAGGCTTACAGTTGGGCCCTGTCTTCCCATTTCCTCTGTTCCAAGATAGGTTGTGCTTTATTACTCCATAAAATCAAATTCAATAAACATCCAATTAGCAGAACAGTCCTGAAGGAGGTCGGGAGAGTGATATACTATTATTATGTGAGTGGAATGGCCCATAGTATCTTATGGGTGTTCAGCTGGGGAAGGAAAACACAGGCTGTTTGCATGTGTGGGTGGGTCTGGGCCTATGTGTGTGTGTACGTGTGTGTGTGTCTGTCTGTCTGTCTGTCTGTCTATCTCCAGGGACACTGGTGTGTTGGCCAATGATATAGATAGATGACAGACACACAGACAGACAGGATAGATAGATAGATCGATAGATGGATGGATGGATGGATGGATGGATGGATGGATAGATAGATAGATGAATGATAGATAGATGATAGAGAGAAAGAGGTTGGTTGGTTAGATAGTTGATAGATATATGATAGACAGATGATTAGATATATGATAGATATATGATAGGCAGGCAGGCAGACAGACAGACAGATGATAGATTATTCAGTTTGGTTTAGTGATTAAGGCATCAGCCTGGAAACCAGGAGTCTATGAATTCTAGTCTCAGGTACAAACTCAGCTTGGCCAGTCACACTTTCTCAACCCCAGGAAGCAAGCAATGGCAAACCATTTCTGGAACCAGGGACTCACCCAGGCAATCTCTGAGAATCAGATACAATTGAATGGAAGAATGTGTCTCTGTGTGTGTATACTCCCCTGGTTCATAGGAATGACATCAGGGCTCTCTGTCTAGAACGGTGCAGTGCTAGAAACGGCAAAGATCCTGCCCCAAACCCACACACTCCCAGGCCTCTGGTAGAAGACCTAGGACTGAAGAAAGGAATTTTATATATCTCTATCTCTATACACATAGGTGCATATACATATATATGTATATATAGGTACAGGTAGTCCTCAGCTTATGACCACAATTGAGCCCAACCGCTAAGCGAGACAGTGGTCAGGTGAGTTTTGCCCCATTTCATGACTTTTCTTGCCACAGTTATTAAATGAATCACTGCCGTTGTTAATAACACTAAGGGAATCCAGTTTCCCTGTTGACTTTGTTGGTGAGAAGGTCGCCAAAGGGGATCACGTGATCCCGGGACACTGTAACTTCAAATGGTCACTAAGCAAACTGTTATAAGTCTAGGCAACCGTGGCTCTTTTATGACTTGTGGACTCCAACTCCCAGAATTCCTGAGTCAGGATGGCTCAGCTTGGAAACCTCTCCCTTTCCCGTCAGCAGGGCTGGCTCAGGAATTCTGGGAGTTGAAGTCCACGAGTCATAAAAGAGCCAAGGTTGCTAGGACTCCCTGTATAAAATTGGCAGACACGTGGTCAGTGCCTCCCCCTAATTAGTCCGAGCTGGCAACGATGTGCTCCTGGGGAGCAGACATAGACGGGATCAGGATCCATTTTATGATGCTTCCTCTCTGAAGATGTTAGAAACACAGAGAAGCTGGCAGGATTTACAAGTATAATCAACGCGGCACCTGGCGCCATATCTGTCAAAGCAGGCATAAACCTTCAGACTCACTCAAACCAGGGACTTTCATAGTAAAAAGTCTCATTTCTCCTACTTGGGATAGCTTCCTCCAATTGCTATCACGTAGCTCATCATACACAACGTTTGGGACAGTGTGAAGCCCTTGCCATCTGGATGAAGTGACCCAGACGCCATCAGAGGGAAGCGAAACATTTTGTACTACTTAAAATCCACATATGTTGTTAGGCTCTAAACAGTTGAAAGGAGGAGCTAAGAAGGGGAAGAGGCAGCAACCGCTGAGAACAGCTCCTTCAAAAGACTGTTTTTAATCCACTTCTTCTTAATCTATTGATCAGTGAATCAATTTACTCTTAGCCAAAGCAATCGCACGCAAAATGCATGATTTGACAGAGTTCTCTTTAGCAAGATTTGTTGAGATAAGAGCCGTGGGCTTACGAAAATTTCGGCAATTGAGTTCTTTCCCATTTAGAATATATCCTCATGTATGATTAGGGCAGTGAATTTTTTTATTCTGTTTTGAGTAGCCTTCCAATGAATGGCTTTCTTTATTGATAATGAAGAAGCTGGCTGCTGGCTGCTGGGATTCATGCTTGCCTGAATATTTATCAGCCTGGGAACCAACAATTGTAAGTGCTTCCAAGAAGCTGGATGTTTAAATGCACAAATGATGCCTGTTAACAGAATAAAAGAATTGGAAAGACTAGAGGTCTTCTAGTCCAACCGCTTGTTCAAGTAGAAAACCTTATAACATTTCAGACAAAGGGTTATCCAATCTCTTCTTAGAAACCTCCAGTGTTGGAGGCACAACTTCTGGAGGCAGGTTGTTCCACTTATTAATTGTCAAGAGTCACTGATTGCATTGCATTACATTTGCATAGTACCAGAGAGAATAGAATAGGATAGGATAGGATAGAATAGAATAGAATAGAATAGAATAGAATAGAATAGAATAGAATAGAATAGAATAGAATAGAATAGAATAGAATAGAATAGAATAGATATTGGAATAGAATAGAATAGAATAGAATAGAATAGAATAGAATAGAATAGAATAGAATAGAATAGAATAGGATAGGATAGGATAGGATAGGATAGGATAGGATAGGATAGGATAGGATAGGATAGGATAGGATAGGATAGAATAGATATTGGAATAGAATAGAATAGAATAGAATAGAAAATATGGAATAGAATAGAATAGAATAGAATAGAATAGAATAGAATAGAATAGAATAGAATAGAATAGAATAGAATAGAATAGAATAGAATAGAAATGAATAGAATAGAATAGAATAGAATAGAATAGAATAGAATAACAGAGTTGGAAGGGATCTTGGAGGCCATCTAGTCCAACTCCCTGCTCAGGCAGGAAACCCTATACCATTTCAGACAAATGGTTGTCCAATCTCTTCCTAAAAACTTCCAGTGTTGGAGCACCCACAACTTCTGGAGGCAAGTCGTTCCACTGTTTAATTGTTCTCACTGTCAGGAAATTCCTCCTTAGTTCTAGGTTGCTTCTCTCCTTGATTAGTTTCCATCCACTGCTTTTTGTCCTGCCTTCAGGTGCTTTGGAGAATAGGTTGAACCTTTCATCTTTGTAGTAGCCCCTGAGATATTGGAACACTGCTATCATCTTACCCCTACTTCTTCTCTTCATTAAACTGGACATACCCAATTCCTGCAACCGTTCTTTGTATGTTTTAGCCTCCAGTCCTCTGATCATCTTTGTTGCTCTTCTCTGCACTCTTTCTAGAGTCTTAACATCTTTATTACACCATGGTGACCACAATTGGATGCAGTATTCCAAATGTGGCTTTACCAAGGTATTATAACCAAGGTATTAACACTTCACGTGATCAATTTACGTGATTGCTGGGAAAAGCAGCTCACGACGAGTTCAAGTGGACTGAGATGACGTGTCAAGACTGACTTGAAACTTTCCCCTATAGTCTGCTTTGCTCACAGCTCGACAAAGAAAAGGCGGGTGGTGGATTGGAAGGCAAGGGTGGGGGGAGTGACATCCAAACATTGTTGGTTCCCGTGAGACATTGCTCCCTCCCTCAAGGACACCCAGAGCAGATGTCAGAGTCTGGCCAGCTGGTTCCCATAACAAAATGAGCAGAAGTGATTGGTAGACGTAATGGACCATGGGTGGCCCATGGG
The DNA here is from genome assembly GCA_034064705.1 of Bothrops alternatus. NCBI lineage: Eukaryota > Metazoa > Chordata > Lepidosauria > Squamata > Viperidae > Bothrops > Bothrops alternatus. The sequence goes on from JARGCV010000442.1 coordinate 454,607, forward strand.
GAAAAGGGGAATTAACTGTGCTTGCTTTTGTGCAGGAAGGCCAGAGCTGCTTTTAGTTTTTTTGGGCCAATGTGGATTTATTTAGTAAAGTTTATACTCTTGGTAAAATAATGTCCCAGGAGTTTTTTTCCCCCTGGATTGGCCAACTAGACAGTTGACACAAAGTCAGTGGAGCAAGGTAGTGACCCACATCATATCACTAAAACAGGAAGCTAAACCTGCTGATACGTGTGGAGAGTAAGGCAGATGACCTTGATGGAAATACACCTAGTCTCAACTTACGACCACAATTGAGCCCAACATTTCTGTTGCTAAGTGAGACATTTGTTAAGTGAGTTTGGCCCCACTTTATTTCTTGCCAATAAAATAAAAAATAATACTGTAAATAAGGTGTAGACTATGGACAAACAAACTCTAGAACTCCAATTTGAAATGTGGCACAGTTCCATGCATAGAACCATGGTCTAGAACTGGTTTGTGCACCGGGTTTACTTTTTAAATATGAAGTTATTCTAGACATCAAAGTATATTCCTACAATTTAATTAGCCATTTTTTCCATAAAGGGGATGGCAAATTTTTCAAAAAAAGAAGCGTATTACCATTGTATATTCTCCTGAAATATACAGTTTAATGAAGTTTAATTTTTTTGAACGTTGAAATGAATTTACAACTTTTAAAATGTGTTCCTTTCAACAATGAATTAATTTCTAATACTGATGAGCTTTGCAAGTTTGCCACCAAATGTGGAAGAAAGATCCATCTTTCAGTGACTTTACAGTACTATGCAGAACAGAACAGAATAGAACAGAATAGAATAGAATAGAACAGAACAGAATAGAATAGAATAGAGAATTGAATGCAGAATAGAATAGAATAGAGAATAGAATAGAATAGAATAGAATAGAATAGAATAGAATAGAATAGAATAGAATAGAATAGAATAGAGCTGGAAGGGACCTTGGAGGTCTTCTAGTCCAGCCCCCTGCTCAAGCAGGAGGACCTATACCATCTCAGACAAGTGACTGTCCAGTCTCTTCTTAAAAAACCTCCACTGATGGAGTACCCACAATTTCTGGGGGCAAGCTGTTCCACTGGTTAATTGTCCTCACTGTCAGGAAGTTTCTCCTTAGTTCCAGGTTGCTTCTCTCTTTGGTCAGTTTCCAACCATTGTTTCTTGTCCTGCCCTCTGGTGCTCTGGTGAACAACCTGGCCCCTTCTGCCTTGTGGTAGCTCCTCAGATACTGGAATACTCCCAGAAAAGGAGTTACTAATTTAGCAATAACAATTGAATTTTACCAGCTGTAAAACTGGGCTGTATATCTTGTACAAATATTCTGTAAATATAGCATTCTAAGTAAATTTAATATTCTTTTCCCACTTATATTCCATTGTTCCATCTCTGTAATTGTATTCAGATCTTGCCCCAAAAATCTGATTTCTCTTTGTAGCATGCCTGTTATGGCTCTTCATTATTCATTTATATTTCTATTTGCATAAACTCTTGTCTGGAAGCAAGATTTGTGAAGTCTTTGTTTAAAATGGATTTTGTTTTGCCTCCAGACTTTTTGCAATTTAGGAGGCTTTATTTCCTGATGGCTATTAGAAAACAGCTCTTAGAAACTGAAAGTAATTCCTTGTCTAATTGCAGAGAAAAAAACTAACTGAATCAAAACAGCTTACACAAACTTGTGTAAGCCAATAAAACTATTAAGGATGACAAAAATGGAAAATACAGCACCACGTAAAGCAATCCCAGGATATAATAATAGCAGTAACAGAAGTTATAATTCAGCTAAGCAGTTTGACTGCCTGCTGAAATAAAGGCCTTCTGAAGGTGAGAATCACAAGCACATATGTAATTTAGTAGCCACGTTGATGGCTTTTTCAAATAGCTCAGCTCTTAAAAGTTCAATGTATTCTTGAGAGGTAGACCGTAAAGCATTTTGCAGGGCAACTGATGGACAGGGCAAAAATTAAAAATAGGTACAATAGTCTTCATAATACAATTTATTAGGTCAGGTTGTCATCAACTCAGCTATAGATGTCAGTGAGTTAAGTCATCAGAGAATAATGATGGTGTCAAAATGTTCCTATATGTGACTCACTATCCTTCTTTCCTTCCTTCCTTCCTTCCTTCCTTCCTTCCTTCCTTCCTTCCTTCCTTCCTTCCTTCCTTCCTTCCTTCCTTCCTTCCTTCCTTCCTTCCTTCCTCTCTCCCTCCCTCCCTCCCTTTTCTCTATTCTGAAACATATTTATTTCAACATTATTTTTTTTCTGTGATGATGACGATAATGCCTGTTACAAGGTGAATTTGTAACTGTCAAAAAAGCTCAAATAGCAAGCCAGATAGTTTCCTAAAAATGGGTTATGTAACAATAATGTATGTTCCTGAATATAATTTTTCCAAGGACAGAGTTCTGTCTTCTTGTAGTCAAGAGTGAGTAGGTCTTCATAAACCACAGGTATATTGGGTCTTCAAGGCTAAAAAACAGCACTTTAAATCAGTGGCAATCCATTATAAATAAAAAAGAATGTGGAAAAAAAATGAAAAAGGTCTGATTTGATTTGATGGAGGGCTGGGTGAAGAAGGATAGTTTTGTATTCAAAATAGTGATAATCTTGAGTCCCAAACCCAGATAAAAATATTTCACAGCATGTGGGACAAGAGAAACTCCTATTTGCTTACACTGTGAGCCCTGATATTTGTGCATTTTGAGGTTTAATTGACTTTGTCATTAAAAATAATATCTGCTTTTAAACTTGGTTTTAAAAAGAGTGAGAGAGACAGTAATCTTTTCAAAATGGATCTAAGACAATTCACTGCAGCCAATTTGATGAGGCCATTTCACCATGGCCATCTCACCATGGCCAACTCACCATGGCCATCTCGCTGTGGACAACTCCCAACTTGCTGTGGGATAATTTGGCACAGAAAATTCCATGCGGGGAAACTCAGGAAATGATAAATGTTATCTGCCATGGTTTCTTTGACATTATTTCCATTAACAAAAATGGAAATTATGTCAAAGAAACAGTGGCAGATAATATTTATTTTGTTGAGTGTGGAATTTTCTGTGGTGAGTTGTGGTGTGGCAAGTTGGCCATGACAAGCTGCCCCAGGATGAGTTGGCTGAATTGAGATGGCCGTGGTGGAATGGCCATGATGAGCTGGCCATGGCAAATTGTCCCATTCCATTTCAAAATACCCAAAGCTCTGTACATTTGGATCATTTCTGATTTCCCTGCAAGCATTCTTTGTTAATTAAAACCCTGGCACGGTGCACTTTTGTGCAGTTATTGGCCAAGCTTAAATGAGCCAAAACATTCAGTTCAATTCAATATTATTCTTTTGACTGCCAGTTGTAACATGAGATAAAACTTACATAAAAGTAGCCAAACGTTAATAAAATACATTAAATGTGCAAACATATGTAAAAATGTTAAAACCTTGTTATTAAAGAAGATACAATGAAGATACATTTTACCAGGAACGTGTGGTAAAATGATCTCTACTTAGCAGTAGCCTGCGCAAAGCTTGTAAATCTCTGTAATGGTGCTTCCTTGTCTAAATTCATTAAATATTTAACTTTATCTGAATCAGGCCAAAATTATTTTTCTGTCAAGAGAGATTTCCAGCATTTCTCTGTGCTGAGAGAGAAGTAGGTCAGCACAACAACTAGTGTGTAAAATATTTTATCATTTCAGCCCTTGCACGTTATATGGAATATTAAGAAGTCAACCCTCTCTGGCTGGTGACATAATCTGCTGGAACTTCACTTTTGTGAGTGCCTGAGGGAAGGAATGTAATGCACGTCCAATTGTTTGAATTCAGTTTTGGTTTTATTAAGTGCATATCAAGGGGCCATGTTATTCTGTGTGAGATGGAGACAGTCATCTTGCCGAAATACTCAAGGGTTCTATACATTTGGATGACTTTTGATTTCCCTGTAAACATTGTTTGTTAATTAAAATCCTAACATGGTGCACCTTTGCGAGAACATTGTTATAGCCGAGACTGAGTGTAGACATATAATCAGGAGTAGGCAAGGTCTCATGAACCACAACGTATCTAGGTCTGTTTTCTATGAGACATTTTTTAATTGTTGTATATGTTTTAAGATATTATGGTTTGTTCTCATACTATAAGAAAATAAGAAAATATAGATCAGTGGTGGCGAACCTATGGCACGGGTGCCAGAGGCGGCACTCAGAGCCCTCTCTGTGGGCACGCGCGCTGTTGCCCCAATCCTAGGCCTTCAGCTGGATTGTATAAAACCTTTTCACTTTAGGCCTCCCCCGCCGTGTGCAAAAAAAAAAAGTTCAATCAGTCAATTTCAACTTCTCGCGGAAAAAAAAATCTTGCAAAGTTGGAATTGATTGATTGAACTTTTTAGTCCCACCCAGTCTGCCGTTACCACTGCAGCCATGCCCACCCAATGCACCACTCCCACCCAATGGGCCACACCCACCCAGCACCCGACGATGCATAAGTGGGTTTTGGGTTGCAGTTTGGGTACTCGGTCTCTAAAAGGTTCGCCATCACTGATATAGATCATTAAAAAAAAGTGACTCTCTTGATATGAAACCTCTTACTATAATAACAGAGTTGAAAGGGACCTTGCAGATCATCTAACCCAACCCCCTGCATAAACAGGAGACTGTATATCGTGAGCTGAGGTGGCGTGGTGGTTAGAATGCAGTACTGCAGGCTACTTCTGCTGACTGCCGGCTGCCAGCAGTTTGGCAGTTCAAGTCTCACCGGCTCAAAGTTGACTCAGCCTTCCATCCTTCCATGGTTGGTCACCCAGACTGTGGGGGCAATTTGCTGACTCTGCAAACCACTTAGAGAGGGCTGTAAAGCACTGTGAAGCGGCATAGACGTCTAAGTGCTATTGCTATTGCTACTCCACACAAGTGACTCTTCCTTGAATTTGATCACAGTCCAGATGGATTGATTTGGAGATCCTCGTACAGTCTGTATCTTGTTACCCTTCCCCCTGAATTCTCTGTCTCCCCCAAATCATGGTTGGCCATTTCTGCTCCATAGAAGGAGAGGGAGGTTTGGGAAGATGCCTCCTAAAGTTTTCTCCTAATGCAGTGTTTCTCAACCTTGACAATTTTAAGGCATGTGGACTTCAACTCCCAGAATGGCTGTGGAATTCTAAGAGTTGAAGTCCACATGCCTTAAAATTGTCAAAGTTGAGAAACACTGTCCTAATGGGATGTAAAGATTGTTCCTATGTGGAACTGTCCAAAGAGCTAGTGGTGCTGATCCTCCAAAGAAGGTGAGCAACAATTCATTCAATTCTTTTTTATTATTATTATAAAAAAAATTTTTATTAAAGCAATCAACATTAACCATAATAGCATATTAGGAAGCAGTTGTCATAAATCATAACATACAACAATAATTAGTCTTTGTATATGTCAAATTTGGTAAACATTCTTCACTCCTCACGTCAAGCCTCAACTATATGCCAGATACATTTTATTTGATTGGTGCTTCTCTTGTATATAATCTATGCACTGTTTCCAGTCTGTCATATATTGTTCATTTGAACGATCCTTCAAATATGCCGATATTTTCGCCATTTCTGCCAAATTTGTTACTTTCAAAGTCCATTCTTCATTCAATTCTTAACTCATGTGTAGCCTCTATTCATGATAGCCAGATATTATCCTATCCTATTCCTATTAATCAATCAATCCATCAATCAATCAATGCATAATTATTACATAATGATCAAGTCACAGGGCAGATTGATGAATTTATCCACATACGTACAGATCCATCTGCTCTTTCAGACCCTTATGCTGTATAAAAACAGAAAGCACAATGAAAAAAACAATTACTATAAGAAAACCTAATATCATCCATGCAAATGATTGGCACCATGGGCATCAATTCAGTTTAAATCATTAGTGGTGGAAAATTACAGATATAATTTGTTTCAGGAGGGGGGAAAATGGATTCCCCATGGACTGAGACTTGAATGATTTACCTTCTTCTTCACAGCTTACTTTGCTAGCATTTAAGCTTAATCTCTTATTTCATTTTTAAAACTCTGTGTCTTATTATTACTTTTTTAAAGTAGTAGCTGTTGTGACAACTCTTTTCAGAGAAATGTAAAAATCATAATACAATAGAGAATTTTAAAAATCTCAGAAACTTCAGTAAATAAGCAGTATTTTAAATAGTGTCCTAGAAGGAGGGTTTATTTTTTTTTTACTTTGTCTATTTTATTATAAGCATGCATCAAAAACCATAGACTTAATCCTTCTAATCCTGCTCTCATAATGCTGGCAGCTTAACCTTTAGGGGCATTTAAGCGATTTGATGCAGCAATAAGAGGATATGTGAATTCAATCCTATAATACTTCAGTTCTTAAATGCTTCCTTCTCTATAGAAGAAATTTCTTTATCAATCAGGGAAAAGGATGCCTACTTTATATGTAGACTCTTGTCTGTGTCCCAGTTCATTTTAAGCACAGATGAAATATTTCCCAAGTCAATTAGATTAGCATGATTGGATAGTTAAACTGAGCCATCTTACCTGAAAAATTGCTTCCCAGATTTAGAAGCAAATTATGAAATATATGAAATACATAAAGTGAAGCAGCTCTTCCAGTTATTCTTTACGCTTGAGTAAATGCAGGAAGGCTTGATCCGAAGTGGGACTCTCAGATGCAAGGATAGGAAAGCTGAAGTACTTCTTCCTTTCCAGGTCTATTGTTTTGAAACAATCATGCACAAGTTTTGCTAGCTCATTAAAAAAATAAAACCCTCAATTGGCCTCAGAGGAGACATTATTTTAACTGGGCCTTCAGGCAGAATTGATTTTATTTTTTACTTTAAAAAAAGATATCGGAGGAAGAAATTTGGAAGCATGAACCCATGATTTTACACTGGACTAAACGAAAGACAGTGACCATTTATAATTTTGTGGTTTTTTTTAACCTATTGAATGCTTTCATTCCTCTAGTCTAGAATACATCTTTCAAAATCTAAATCCCATAAATTTGGCCAGCCTTGAATACAATGAAATCTATTCCTAGCTCACATTCTTTCTGAGCTTTTTCCAAGAAAAAAAAAACATGAAAGGGGCAGACTGATAAAAAAAATAGCATGAGAAATGGAGACTTCCATCCAGGTCTGCCATGTTCCCAATAGCACAGTGGTTTGTAGTTGTTCTTCTTGTTTGTAGTTCTTATTGTTGACTTTGAAGTTGTTCAAGTCAATAATTCTTGAGAGAGTCATGGCATCTACTGCTAGCAAATTGAGTATTGACCTCAAACATCTAATCAAGCAACCTCTGATTTGATTTGATGGAGAGCTGGGTGAAGAAGGATAATTTTGTATTCAAAAATAATGATAACCTTGAGTTCCAAACCCCTAAAATACATTCTTCCAAATCTAAATGCCATAGATTTAGATGTTTAGCCTTGAATATGATGAAGTCAGTTCCCAACCCATGGTCTTTCTGAGCTTTTTCCAAGAAAAGAATGTGAAAGGTGCAGACTGATAAAAATTAGCATGGGAAATGTATGAGATAAAAAGATAACTTTTATTGCCATTTCTTTTACTCTGGGCACAACGGCACACATCAAAAAATGAAATTGAGTCGCCCGCTCTCAAAGTGAAACACATACATGACACACACCTAAACATGCTATGAACAACATATGTATGGACCCACACCCCTACATATGCGTAGCAAATAAATATTAAATACTGTCCATCTTGAATATATAATGGAAAGAGGAAGCTTGAGAGTTTGCAAGGTTAATGATGTATGGAATGAAACTATGGCTGAATCTGGATGTTCTGCTACGGATACCACGAAGCCCCCTCCTCCCAGAAGGTAACAAGGAAAACAGGTTGTGAAGAGGATGTGTCGTGTCCCAAATAATCTTGTGGACCCTGCAACGCTTCTGTGCTATGCCCTGGATGGGAGGGAGGGAACTGCCAATGATCTTTTCTGCCCTCCTCACCACTCTCTGCACCGTCTTCCTGTCTGAAGCAGGGATGCTTCCAAACCAGACTGTGATGTTGTATGACAGGATGCTCTCAATCGTCCCCCTGTAGAAAGTGGTCAGGACAGGGGAAGGAAGGTGTGCTTTTCTCAGGCAGGTCTACCTATGGAGGAATCTGACTTCTTGATAGCAGGGTTGTTTGTTGTTGTTCTGTTGTTTCACCTTCGAGTCAAGTGGCAGCCTGGAGAAGACCTTGCAGTTTCCCTGGCAGCATTTTAGAAATGGTTAGCCATTGCTTTCTTCCTTGGGCTGAGAGAGACAAAGTGACTGGCTCAGAGTAACCCAGCTGGCTTTGTACCTAAGGGGGGACTAGAAAACACAGTTTCCCAGTTTCTAGCCTAATGCTTTCAGCGGTAGACCGAATTGGCTCTATATCCACCATATATTTTGGGGTAGAGATAACAGTGTCCAAAATGGTATAGGGTTTCCTGCCTGAGCAGGGGGTTGGACTAGATGACCTCCAAGGTCCCTTCCAACTTTATTATTATTATTATTATTATTATTATTATTATTATTAAAGATAAGGAGCATCTGGATTTGATCTGACTCTCTTCTCAAGTCTCCAAATCAAATTAGATTTCTGAATCTAATTGGCATTGAATGGAGTCACTGAGTCAAATCTGATGTCTCTGATCTATTGGAGAGATGTGGGCTCTCCGCTCCACCCCAATTAATCTGGAAAATCAAATCTGTTTGAAGCAATTTTCTCAATCAATTAAATGCTCAGATTGGATTGAGTTAATAATGACAAAGATTGAGTCCAGTCTGCTCATTCCTGCGAATAGCAAGTAGTGCCATCCTTTACATTTTTATGTGCAAGCTATGAGCTGTTGAACTCAAGGAACAGAAGCCTATAGTATAATATAGGCGGAAAATCAGTAGCATTGTAAATGTCGAAATGCATTGCTGATGGTCCATGGCCATAGCCCAGTGATGGCAAACCTTTTAGAGACCAAGTGCCCAAAAACTGTCTGCCCCTGCCCCACCCCCACCCTGTCCCCACCTGCAGAGACACCCACCACCTCCACGGCCCACCGCAGCAGATCGCCCAGGTGGCCCAGCTGCGCCATGGTGGCCACGCCTTCCACCCGCATCCCTCAGCATCATCTGTGCACGATGGGATGAGAGGGTGGAGTCTTGGCCCTGCTGCCCGGCTGCCATGTCCTTGGCTGCACTGCTCTGCATGGTCTGCGCCCGGGGATGATTCCTGGGGCTGCAGGTGAGGAGGAGGCTGTGGGGGAGGTGGACTGGGACGACAGCACGCATGCCCACAGAGAGGGCTCTGAGTGCTGCCTCTGGCTTGTGTGCCCTAGGTTCGCCACCACTGCCATAGGCCAATGGGCTCTGGAATCCAATATTTAATGAGGCCAAGCTTTCGGCTTGCAGCGAAGAATTGTGACTGTAATTCTTGGATGAAGCAGCCAAGTGATTCCCTTGGAAGAATATTAGAAGCAACAAATGTATAGGAAAGCAAACCAACATGCCCAATCGACTATTAATTTCATGGAAAACAAACTTTGTATTAGACCATCCATTTCCCACCCCCACCCAAAAAATCAAGCTTTCCAGCTGTGGCTCACATTTCCCAATGAAATTGGAAGATTCCTTTATTAAGTTTATTTCATTTTCTCCACTCTGCATTTCATATATCTTCTCCACTCCTTACATTCCTTATTTCTCTCTGACAGAAGGTCATTCATCTGTTCTGCCTTTGGAGAAGCTGGGGAGTGGTTGGCTAGAAACCATTCTCCCTGCGTGAGCCTTTTCAACTCACCATCAGGCGTAAGTCAGGTATCTGGTGATTGGCCAGATTCTCTCTAGAAGAAATCTTTCTATTAGCCAGGCTCCAGAATCCAGACTAGATCACGTGTGTGGGAGCAGATGTATAGAGCATTCCTTCAGTCTCCTCACAAATAAGGATGCGTCTTCTCTTTTGCCTGGAAGCTGAGATCTGTACTCCCTCAGATATAACAAATACATTTAGACATATAATTAATTCTTCCTCAGTGAAGATACTTTAATGAGTTTTGCTTTGCTTAGCTAACCCAACAAAGGTTTGTCGAATGAGCCACAGAGAGGACTATATAACATGCTAATGCTAGGTTATTGTTGTTAATGTCCTGCTAATTTTCAATTCATTTGATCTGGTCTTATTTATGTCTGGTAGTAGAGTCCCAACATGCTTCTGCAGGGCTAGGGTGAGCAGCTGCTAAGTGAAGTCCAGGTTAACCCTGGAAAAAAGGAGAGAATGAGAAAGAAAACTCAGGATTGACACATCTTGCTTCTCTTTGGCATAAGAGAATCACTGACAATCTTCCAAGATCATGTTTTTAGCAACCATGTTCTAGGATTTCATACAGTATTTGGTTCCTGACCCTGGCCAACCTTGAAGGGTGACAGCTATCAGATCGACCTATTTTTTTTGTATCTAAATGCCTGACTTATAAACAATTTATACACATTTGTTTGCTTTAGCATGCTAAATTACAATCAGGTAAACCATATGTTGACTTAAAACCCTAGGTCAGGGGTAGGCAACCTTGGCTCTTTTATGACTCGTGGACTTCAACTCCCAGAATTCCTGAGCCAGCCATGCTGAGGGGAAAGGGAGAGGTTTCCAAGCTGAGCCATGCTGGCTCAGGAATTCTGGGAGTTGAAGTCCATGAGTCATAAAAGAGCCAAGGTTGCCTACCGCTGCCCTAGGTGGACCCAATCTCTCTCTCCTCCACACTTCACCATACTCCCTCCCACCCTCCCTCTCTCCCTCTCATACACACACAAACACACACACACACACACACACACACACACCACACACACACATAATAGAGAGAAATTGCTTCTTTCTTGAGGATTGTGGGCCATCTGGACCCTCTTAATTCTTGTTGCTGTATAATAGGGAGGATTAAAATCTCACTGACCCACTGTGCAGTATGATGAATAAAGGATTAAAATTGGCAATGTATTAAGCACAGATGGGAGAGAGGAGGGGGGTTGCATCCAGGAGCTATATTGGGAGATTTCCCAGGAGACTTTTCATCCCAGGTCTTATGACTCTGACCTGATGACGCTGATGGGCGTGGATAATGTCACAGAATCACATGGAAGGGGACAGTCTCTGAGCTCATCCTTCTGCACTGTGCAAAATCCAGCTGTGGCACTTTGGGCTCTGCTTGGACTCATCTGGGGAAAGAGAGCTCCCTCTCCCCCCCCACAAACACACTCCACCAATAAGTGGTAGGACTATGTGAAGCTTCCATCTGGAAATCCGATTTATAGCCAATTTGATTGGTGCTCTGAAATGAACTGAGAGATCGGCTTGTTGAGCCAATTGCAGGCTTCCACATCAGTTCAAGAGAAGGCCTTCTTTCTCTCTCTCTCTCTCTCTCTCTCTCTCTCTCCTCCCCCTCTCTCTCTCTCTCTCTCTCTCTCTCTCTCTCTCTCTCTCTCTCTCTCTCTCTCTGTCTCTCTCTCTCTCTCTCTCTCTCTCTCTCTCTCTCTCTCTCTCTCTCTGTCTGTCTGTCTCTCTCTCTCTCTCTCTCTGTCTGTCTCTGTGTCTCTCTGTCTGTCTCTGTCTGTCTCTGTCTGTCTGTCTCTGTTTATCTCTCTCTCTCTCTCTGTCTGTCTCTCTCTATTTATCTCTCTCTGGTCTATCTCTCACTCTGTCTCTCTCTCTGTCTATCTGTCTCTCTCTTTCTTTCTCTCTCTCCTCTCTCTCTTCTCTCTCTGTGTCTCTCTCTCTCTCTCTGTCTCTGTTTCTATCTCTGTCTCTGTGTCTCTCTCTGTCTCTGTGTCTCTCTCTGTCTCTCCTCTATCTGTCCTCTGTCTCTCTCTTTTTATCTGTCTGTCTCTCTGTCTCTCTCTCTGTCTGTCTCTGTCTCTCTCTGTCTTTCTCTCTGTGTCTCTGTCTATGTCTGTCTCTATGTGTCTCTGTCTCTCTCTCTGTCTCTCTCTCTCTCTCTTCTCTCATTCTCAGTCTCTCTGTGTGTCTGTCTGTCTGTCTCTCTGTCTTTCTCTGTCTTTCTCTCTCTCTCTGTCTCTCTCTCTGTCTTTCTCTCTCTCTCTGTCTCTCCTCTGTGTCTCTCTGTCTCTGTCTCTGTCTCTGTCTCTGTCTCTGTCTCTGTCTCTGTCTCTGTCTCTGTCTCTGTCTCTGTCTCTCTCTCTCTGTCTGTCTGTCTCTCTCTCTGTCTGTCTCTCTGTCTGTCTCTCTCTTTGAATACATTTCACTTCTCATCCAAGAAGCTTCTTCAGTTTTGGAAGAAGAACAGAAGAAGCTTAGGACATAGAATAACAGAATTGGAAGGAACTTGGAGGTCTTTTAGTCCAACCCCCTGGTCAAGCAGGAGACCCTATACCATTTTAGTTGTCCAGTCTCTTTTTGAAAACCTCCACTGATGGAGCACCTACAACTTCTGAAGGCAAGCTATTCCACTACTTGATTACTCTCACCGTTAGGAAACTTTTCTGTAGTTCTAAGTTGCTTCTCTATTGTTTCTTGCTTTGCTTTCTAGTGCTTTGGAGAAAAGCTTGACTCCTTCTTCCTCAGATTTTGGAACACTGCTATCCTGTCGCCCCTAGTCACTAGACTAGACATACCCAATTTATTTTATTCTAGGCAACCTACAAGGAATTATCACTTGTCAGGTACTGCAAGTAAAAAAAACAACAGAAAAGCAAAAAAGAACTATCAGAATATTCATAAATGGCCTGTTCCAACTACTTTGGGGTCTTTAACTTCTTGGATGAGAAGAGAAACGTTTTCAAAGAAAAAAACTAAGAAAGTCCAGTTGCCTTTTGAAAAAAAAAGCACCTTGATCTTGATATTCATTTTATATATGCCAGATGATCTGGTTTCATCCTTTCTTTTCCAAGGATAACTACTACTCATCCACCCTGGGACAGCCAAATCAACCACAATGTTTTTATTAAAATTTCATTTGTGATAGTTTGGGAGAAATGGGAAACTTAAGAAATAGAACCATATCTCTCCATTAAGAACTGCTGGTAAGAAATCAAGTATATCTTTAGTGACTTCTTAAGGATAATTTAATAAGAGGTAAATAGATTAAGATTAGCATGGGAAATAGGATTTGAAATGCTATTCATGCCGTGAATCACTTCCATTCGATTTTGCAGGCTACTGTTTGAAAAAGGAAACTGGATTGTAAAGCCTGCGAAAACTTTCATTATGTGTGCAACATTTGTTTTATTAGGCTTACATCGTGGCTTTTCATCCAAAGTTCAGCGCAGTCTGCATGGACATTTCATGTCACTTTTTCTCACGCTAAGAAACCTGTGATGCAGGCTGGTCCAAAGACAGTTAGTGAGCTTGTGTAGCTGAAGAGTGCGTAGCCTTGGATCTTCATAGCCTAAACCAGCGGTTCTCAACCTATGGGTTACGACCCCATTTGGGGTCGAACGACCGTTTCGCGGGGGTCGCCGGACACTGCGGTCCGCCATTTTTTTTTGTTTTTTTTTTGTTTTTTTGTTTTTTTTGTTTTTTTTTGTCGCGTGTGCCGTGCACGCGCAGTTTGGCCCATCGTGCGCGTGCCGCGCATGCATGGCACGGCCCGTCGCGGTCTGCCATTTTGTGTTTTTTTGTTTTTTTTTTATCGTGCGCATGCCGCACATACGCGGTTCGGGCCGTCACGCACGCGCCGCGCATGCGCGGTTTGGGCCATTGCGCGTGCGCCACGCATGCGCAGATCGGCCCGTCGCAGTCTGCCATTTTTTTTGTTTTGTTTTATTTTTTGTTTTTTTTCGTCACGTGCGCACCGCACATGCGCGGTTCGGGCCGTCGCGCGCGCGCCACGCATGCGCGGATCGGCCCGTCATGGTCCGCCATTTTGGGTTTTTTTGTTTTTTGTTTTTGTCGCGCGTGCACCGCGCATGCGCGGATCGGACCGTCGCGCACATGCGCGCGCGCCCGGGTCAGGGTCGTGGCGCGCATGGGCGGCGCAAGTGGGGTCTCAACCTGAAAAAGGTTGAGAACCACTGGCCTAAACCAACACATTAACACAACACTACACTGGCTTGCCAAACTTTTTCCTAAAGGTCACAGATCAAGCTTCTGCCATGTTTTGGCTGCTGTAAAGATCACCATTAAATCTATGGCTTCTGGTTATTACTGTACAATAACATCCTTCACAACTGGCTATCCTGGCTCAGGCTTCTGGAAATTGTAGTCTATTATCTTGTGACTGTTAGCTAGCTATCATCATTAGGAAGCTCTGGGTTAAAATTTGATCTTATGGTCTCATTTATTTATTCGTGTATGTATGTATGTATGCGCGCGCATGTGTATTAATTTAATTTAATTTAATTTTATAATTGCCACCTATCTTACCACAGGGTAACACAGGCAGCTTACAATATTAAAAAGATAAAACTATATAAATAAAACATGACAGAAATACAAAAACACAAAGTCATTTTAATTTAATCTAATTTTATGATTATCTATGAATTTCTGCTTGTTGTATTGTCTGATGACTATATCCAACTTTCTCATTTTTGGTCTATGCCTCTAAATAAAGCATTTAAAAATAACATAGCAGAAAAAAAAATCCCCATATACGCCTTAGTAGTTTCCAGGAATAGATTTTAGTACTGTGTCTGGCTATAGGAAAAGATAGCTTCTATTTTTTTTTTTTAAAAAGGATGTTTTCAATCTATTGTCACTTCTAAAAGCTGGCTATTCTGGATTTCTATTATTTACGCTCATGATTGCAAACTTCATTGCAGGTTTGTCTGACAAGGCAAAACTCCTATCTCCAGTGCGAAGAATGAATAATAAATGCAATTTATATAAATGCAATTGCTCCAAAAAAGAGACAGCTACACAAATAGTTTTGACAGATGTCTGAATCTTGCTCGGCAAATATCAAGTGTAAGTTCTCCCTTGAGTAAAAAAGGAGAGAAGAGAAAAGAATCAAAAGAAAAGAAAAATTTGATGACAGGAGCCTTAGCGCTTGTGGATGATGTTCAGAAAGGAGCAGAGTATTCAGTATATTAGTGTATCTCACTTAAAAGAGTACTAGCACCAGAGCAGAGTCCTACTCTTGATTGCATGATTCAAAGCAGTCTTACAGAACTAGCAGCTGACATTTTAATCTTCTTGTCAAATGTCAAAGCATCATCAGTTCATTCTCTCTGCCCTCTTCTGCCTGACTTCTCCACGTTATTGTAACAACAACAACAACAACAATAATAATAATAAAGTTGGAAGGGACCTTGGAGGTCATCAGGTCCAACCCCCTGCTCAGGCAGGAGACCCCATACCATTTTGGACAAATGACTGTCCAGTTTCTTCTTAAAAACTTCCAGTGTTGGAGCATTCACAACTTCTGGAGGCAGGTTGTTCCACTGGCTAATTGTTCTAACTGTCAGGAAGTTTCTCCTTAGATTTAGGTTGCTTCTCTCCTTGATTAGTTTCCATCCGTTGCTTCTTGTCCTGCCTTCAGGCGCCTTGGAGAATAGCTTGACTCCCTCTTCTTTGTGGCAGCCCCTGAGATACTGGAAGGCTGCCATCATGTCCCCCCTCGTCCTTCTCTTCATTAAACTAGACTGACCCAATTCCAGCAACCGTTCCTTATATGTTTTAGCCTCCAGTCCCTCCAGTTTGTCAATCATTTTGTTGTTTCCAACACTTTGTGGCCTGATGGTCCTCAGTTTGTCAGGACTATTTGTCAGCAACTCTTTCTTTGGGTTCTCCTAGCATGTTATTATGACAGTATCTCCCCACTTTATCTGCTCTCAACCTCTGTTCTGATTGCCTTCCAATCTTCTAAGCGTCACAGTCTCCTCCACTATTGCTTGCCTTCACATGATGAATTCGTATTTAAACTTTAGCCTCATGATTAGGGCTTCCAGAAAGTTGTCTGATTTTAACACCAGCTGGCCTTGAATTATTTCCTCCAGTCGTGCTCAGCTTCACAATCCAAAGACATCAGCGCTCCTCCTTCAGGCTTTCTGATGATCCGGCTTTCCCTAGCCGTTGGTTTTATGGTTTTATGATTCAGAAAACCGTATGCACCTTTGCTGTCAATGCGATGGATCTCTATTTTAATATTTTGTCTAGTTTGGTTATATAACCTTTCTTCCAAAAATCAGACCTCTCTTTATGTCATGGCTGGAGTCACTATCCATATGAATTTTCGAACTTGGAACTACAAAGTGTCGTACTACTTATTCTTTGTCTCTTTGAAGCGGTGTCTCATTTCTTGTTGACTGCCTTCCAGTTTTAGCTCTTTGGAGATTCTGAGACAAAGGTTTTGTCTGCATTCAGTCACTTTTTCTATAAGCTAAACCTAAGCAGTAGCTTCAACTTTCCTGCCTTGAGAAGGATTGTCTTTCAAAGTCCCTTATATAACTCTCCTCTGGATGTGTTTCAGTTTGTCAACACTCTTCCTAAAATAAACCTCTATCAAGGAATTTAGAGCTTGTCTCGGTGAGGCTATGGACAAGTCATTATGGAGGGACTTAGAAAAGATATTTACACAATCTAAGATTAAAGAAAGAGTAAGATAGAAACGCAATATAACCCTGCCTTGATTTTGTTTAGTATCTGATGAGACAGAGAGAAAGTTGGGCAGTCTTTCAAAGTTCTATTCTTCTGCCTAAATATAATAAAGGGAATCTCTGGATTCCTGGAATCTCTGCCTTGCTGTTTCTCGATCTGGTTTTCCATTAAGGGGTTGAGGTCAATCTTATGGTTTTTGTATATATATTTTATCAGAATAACAGAGCAGCCTATTTGGAAGGGTTGGAAGGTCTGGGGCAGGGGTAGGCAACCTTGGCTCTTTTATGACTCGTGGACTTCAACTCCCAGAATTCCTGAGCCAGCTGGGAGTTGAAGTCCACGAGTCATAAAAGAGCCAAGGTTGCCTACTCCTGGCCTAGGTTGCTTCTCTCCTTAATTAGTTTCCATCCATTGTTTCTTGCCCTTCCTTCAGATGCTTTGGAGAATGTGTCAGCTTCTTTGTGTCAGCCCCTCAAATATTGGAATGCTGCTATCATGTCATCCCCCCAATTCTTCTTTTCACAAGACTAGACATACCCAATATCTAAGGTTATTTCATACCTGCGAGCTTTCATATGTTATTCTTACACATGGAATGTGGTCCTAATGTTTCCATGTTTTGTCTGGCAAAGATGAGTGAGCAAAGAAATA
The DNA here is from genome assembly GCA_034064705.1 of Bothrops alternatus. Taxonomy (NCBI): domain Eukaryota; kingdom Metazoa; phylum Chordata; class Lepidosauria; order Squamata; family Viperidae; genus Bothrops; species Bothrops alternatus. The sequence continues at coordinate 471,814 of JARGCV010000442.1, forward strand.
TGCTCCTTATTTTGTTCTGACCAAGCAGGTATAAAAGAATTGATTGGGTCTAATCAAATTCCTTCTGCACTGGGAGCTGGATGCTGCAACAGCAGCAATATCACATCTGTCTGACACCTGGAAAGTGTGATGACAATGCCTAGAAATTGAAAATAAACTTTGTACTTTATTAGCTGTATGTATTGAGAACATCAGCCCAATTTTAAAACCAACCTTTTCTCTGCAAATATTACATTCCTTTTTGGCCTGAATCTCAATTTGCATCAATATATGATTGTCTGTGTTACTTTTAGTCTAGCTAGCATATGAACTCTATCAATATGGAACCTAAATTCTGGCTTATGTATTTTAATATGTAAAGTTAATTAAGGTTGTTCAACAAACCATGGCTAAACCAAAGCATGGTGTGGACATTTCATAGCATTTAAACATTTTAAACACTGGGTTAATGTGATGTGATAATTCAGTTATCCCAGTTTTTATTTGTAGAATGCTTAAATATATTTATGATAGTCATTAGGATAAGTTCCCTCTCTACTATATGGACCACAATTTTTATCACTCTTAGGTGGTTTTCAGTATTGGAAGATGTATGTTGGAGTCCAAAACATGTAGAGTAGGGGTGTCAAGCTGCCGGCCCGTGGGCCAGATGCATCATAGCGAAACCTCGCCCACCCCATTGCCAGCAATGGGAAAAAAAGTCACGATACGCCACAACACATTTATTTATTTATTTATTTTATTTTATTCGATTTCTATGCCTCCCTATTCCGAAAACTCAGGGCGGCTTACAACATAAACAGTAACATATAGAAATCAAATACATTATAAAACCCCTAGATTAAAAACCAATCATCCGAAAACAAACTTACAACAAACATACACTGGCTGGGGCAAGGTGTTAACTGCCCCAGGCCTGTCGGCAAAAATGTGTCTTCAACAATTTGCGAAAGGCGGAGAGGGTGGGGGCAATATGGACCTCTGGGGGGAGTTGATTCCAGAGGGCCGGGGCCGCAACAGAGAAGGCTCTTCCCCTAGGCCCCGCCAGGCGACACTGTCTGGCTGACAGGACCTGGAGAAGGCCGACCCTGTGGGCCCTAACTGGTCGCTGGGTTTCATGCGGCAGCAGACGGTCCCGTAAGTAACCTGGTCCGATGCCATGTAGGGCTTTATAGGTCATAACCAACACTTTGAATTGCGTTCGGAGACCAATTGGCAGCCAATGCAGCTTGCGGAGTGATGTTGAAATGTGGGCATTTCTGGGTAGGCCCAATACTGCTTGCGCGGCTGCATTCTGCATCACCTGAAGTCTCTGAACGTTTTTCAAAGGTAGCCCCATGTAGAGAGCATTGCAGTAGTCGAGCCTCGAGGTGATAAGGGCATGAGTGACTGTGAGAAGAGACTCCCAGTCCAAATAGGGCCGCAGCTGGTGCACCAGGCGAACCTGGGCAAATGTCCTCCTCGCCACAGCTGAAAGATGATGTTCCAGATTTAGCTGTGGATCAAGGAGGACACCCAACATCATGTGACGTTGAGAGTTTGACACCCCTCATGTAGAGAATGCTAAGTTAGAAAAGGGTGTACTTCTCCATTTTTAACAAGGCTTGGTTGTTTTCATAAAAAAGCAGCAAGTGACACTGAGCTAAATCAGAGATAGCCACTAATGGGAACCAATGAAACCCTTCTGGAATTTGAAAGAAACAATAGTTTTGGATGTTCTCTCCAGTCAGTTTTTGGGGAACTTGTTTATTCATGGAATGGCACTCATAATTCATTACAAAGTGTGACTGAATCAAATTGTCACTCCCTCCAGCTCTATGGCATTCTCCTTGCTTTTCTCTTTTTTTTGAACAGCTCTCCAAAGAAAGCCCAGATCTGCATAATTTTTGCTTTCTGGAAAATCTCAAGTTGCTTAGTTTGAACCCGGAGAGTTCTCAGAAATAAAGATGATGTAGGATACAGGAGGTTTGCCCTGCAGCAGGCTTCTTTCATTGCCTTATGATTAAAGGAACTTTGTAAAAAATATGAAAAGTTGAAGAAAGCAGTAATTAGGGGAGAGCTATGGACATACTCCCTGATCACTACAATAATAATTTGATTACTAAGACGTTATTTAATTTGATTTTGATTTTGCTCGAGGGCAATGTATGAAACCAGATAACAATTTATTAGACTGTCCATTTGTCACTTGCTCTCTACTAGTAACTTCAGGATGGAGCACAAGATTCTCCATCGGCATCTCCATCTCTGTTCCCCACAAATTCTCTTCCAGCTAGTTCAGCGGTTCTCAACTTTTTTCAGGCTGAGACCCCACTTGCGCCGGCCATGTGCGGCGTGACCCCGACCCACGCTGTGCATGCACGGCGCGACGGCCCGAATCGCACATGCACGGCGCAATCGCCCGATCCGCGCATCCGCGGTGCACGCGCGACGGCCTGAATCGCGCATGCGTGGCGCGACGGGCCGAACAGGGAAAAAAAATGGCAGACCAAAAAAAAATGGCCGACCAAAAAAAAATGGCGGGCCCGCATCGCGCATGCGCAACGCGATGGCCCGCATCGCAAAGGGGAAAAAATGGCTGGCCAAAAAAAAATGGCCGACCAAAAAAGAAATGGCGGACTGTGGTGTTTGGTGACCCCCGTGAAATGGTCGTTCGACCCCAAATGGGGTCGCGACCCACAGGTTGAGAACCGCTGAGCTAGTTCATCTTCTTAAGTATTTCAATGACGCTAACACAAGAAAGGATATCAACAGATATGGTGAACATTTCACAACATTGCTGCTGGGCATCCATGGCCTTTCAAAATTCTTTCCCCAGTTGGTGAGCAGAAAAATTGGTAACTTGGTGGATCCTGTTTTGATCTCGTCCCTCAAGATTGAATGGAAGCATGAAAAGCCAAAGAGGCGGGGAAGAGAGGATTATGTAATGAAAGGGAATACATTCATACATTGGTCCCACTGATTGCTACACAGATGTAGTGAAAGAATGTTGAAAGAACAATTCTTGGTCCTCAGAGTGAATTAGTAGGAAAAGCAATGCAGGAGAATTTTTTTGCCCAGCATTAATAAGGGATGACACTATCTATGACTCAATGAAATTTTTACTCATTCATCAATTCACTCTGCATACATTGGCACACGTTAGCAAGCAGACGCTTTGAAACAAAAAGAATAATAGCTTTTCTATCATTTTCTATTAAGATGCACATTTAAGGCACATAATTGCACATTTATGATCTAAAGTTACCTTTCTAGTGACATAGTTCTGTCCATAGTAACTCAAAAGTAAATCCCACTAAGATGGGAAGTGGGTTTTTTTTGTGAAAAAAAAAATACGGGAGGGGGAAGCAGTGTGTTGTTCTCCTTTGGCTTTGCATCTATTTTTAAATGTTGAGAAATTAGTTGCCTGATTAAAATGGATGTTTGGCCCGTTCGGTGGGATTTTAACAGATTAATTCATCTGATTAAACCAGTTAAGATGTTAATGGAATAACAGTCTCTAGGCTAAGTCTTCATCGGTGTGGTATTAACATCATCAACAAATGAATTACCGGTAATAGGTGGAGGTGAAGGAATGTAGTAGAATGGATTTCCTGGAGGGAAGGGGTAATTCCAGAGGAATAAGAGACAACTCAGTCAAGATATTTTGTATGTGAGAAAGAGGGTGAAGACAACCTCTCCCTAATAGTTCCCAGAGTATCTTGTAAATACAGACAGTAGAGTCCTCAGTCTGGCAAGATTTTGTCTATAGGCATGAAAGCAATGACAAACCCAGCTTGAAAAAAACACCATGCGTTACTCTTGGTCTTGGGGCCTGACAATGTAACAGAATAACAGGGTTGGAATGGATTTTGGAGATCTTCTAGTCCAACCCCTTGCTCAGACAGGAGACCATATAGTACCATTCCAGACAAATGGCTGTCCAATCTCTTCTTAAAAATCTCCAGTGATGGAGCACCCACAACTTTTGGAGGCAACCCATTCCATTGATTGATTGTGCTCTCTTGACAGGAAGTTTCTCCTTAATTCTAGGTTGGATCTCTCCTTGATTGGTTTCCATCCATTGCTTCTTGTCTTGCCTTCTGAAGCTTTGGAGAATAGGTTGACCCCCCCTTCTTTATAACAGCCTCTCAAATATTGGAACACTGCTATCATGTCACCCTTGGTCTTTCTCTTCATTAGATTAAACATACTCAATTCCTGCAACCATGTTTTAGCCTCCGGTCCCCTAATCCTCTTTGTTGCTCTTCTCTGCACTCTTTCCAGAGTCTCTACATCTTTTTTATAGTGTGGCAACCAGCAAGTTTCTTGAGGGACATGATAGATAACTCTCTCATCCTGAGGGCCTTCTTTAAGTTCAGAATGGTAGAAAATGCAATTTCAATTAGGGGTCCTTTTCTCATGAGCAGCTGTGTCATCCTGGGTAAGAAAGTGAGTGGTACATTGGAAAATTACTAGTTCAAATTAATTGCTGTTATGGACAGATGTGGCATCCTTTGGCAGTCCCTGGAAGTTTCAGTTCCTTACTTGCAGCATGGCCTTAGGGAGTCCAGAGGAACATTAGCATTGCACAGAAAGCACTTTGAGTTCTGCCATATGCTCTCTCAAAATGAAGGATTCTTGTTATTCTTGTTATGGGGAATTGTTAGAAAAAATTGCAGGTTGAATCCACTGCTGTCTATTATTCTTTTTTTAAATTTTATTTTACCTTCCATCCTGCGGTGGAATGTAGTCTGGAGTCCCAGGAGGAAAGGCATGCTTCCTAGAGGGCAAAGAGGCAGTGGAGCTTGGACAATCTAGAGGTAGGAAAAGAGCAAAGATGACCCTCTCCTTAGTAGTTCATAAAGTATATCTATAGTTATGCAACTAGTTGCTTTAATCTGGCGAGAAGACAGGTGAACAATAATATTGGTTCTTGGGCCCTGAGACGTTCATTGCTTTGTCCACCATTTTTCAGATTAGGCAACTATGAATGGATTCCAAACTTGACAAGACTTGTGGATTTCAACTCCCAGAATTCCCCAGCCACCATTGCTCTAGCCCAGGGGCCTCCAAATTTGGCAACTTTAAGACTTATGAACATAGATGGCTGGGGAATTCTGAGAGTTGAAGTCCACAAGTCTGATCAAGTCTGGAGATTCCTGCTCTATCCCAACAGCTCACCACATAGTCTTCTATCACTGTCAAAATATATGTTCTCATCAAGAGGATGGAAGGAATGGAATTTGCCTTCTGATACGGATGCCTAATTTGTCCCTGTTTCTCCTGTATTCCAGTTGTGTAGGGTGGGGAGATTTAAGATAAATGAGAGGAAGCATTTCTTTAACAAGAGTTATTTTGGTGTAGCTGATATGACACAAGGCTAGAAACCAGTCTTAGTCCTGTCTTAGATATGACTGGAGGACCTTGTGCTAGTCATTCTCTCTTGGCCCTAGAAAGAAGAACAGGGTAGACCTCTTCCAAAGAAATCTTCCAAGAAAGCTACCAGGACTAGTTCAAGCAATTGTCAGAAGTCAACACTGATTTGAAGGTACACATCTGTACATAAAACCTTTTAAGACATGGTTAAATAGGGAGATTTGCTGCCATGTGAGGTGAGGATGGCCCTATCACCAATCTAGATATTTTCCAAAGGGACTGGACAAATTCCTGAACAATGGGCTTAATAATTTCTGCTTGGGATGGCAGTTCTATATTTTCAGATTTCAGTGGCAAATTCTAGAAGTAGAGCAACATAACAGAAGCTTTTTGTTTCCTATCCATGTTTCTGAACTTCCTGAATATATCTGGTTGGTTGGCTGCTCTGGAAGACAGAAAGCTGGGTTAGATGGACCTTCCATCATTCTCTCCTAGTATATAATAATAATAATAATAATAATAATAATAATAATAATAATAATAATGATGATGATGATGATGATGATGATGATGATGATGATGATGAAGTTGCAAGGGACCTTGGAGGTCATTTAGTCCAACCCCCTGCTCAGGCAGGAAACCCTATACCATTTTGGACAAATGGCTGTCCAGTCTCTTCTTAAAAACTTCCAGTGTTGGAGCATTCACTGCTTCTGGAGGCAGGTGGTTCCACTGGTTAATTGTTCTCACTGTTAGGAAGTTTCTCCTTAGTTCTAGGTTGCTTCTCTCCTTGGTTAGTTTTCATCTGTTGCTTCTTGTCCTGCCCTCAGGAGCTTTGGAGAATAGCTTGACTGCCTCTTCTTTGGGGCAGCCCCTGAGAAACTGGAAGGCTGCCATCATGTCCCCCCTCATCCTTCTCTTCGTTAAACTCGACATACTCAATTCCAGTCACCGTTCCTTGTATGTTTTAGCCTCCAATCCCCTGATCATCTTTGTGGCTCTTCTCTGTACTCTTTCTAGAGTCTCAGCATCTTTTTTACATCGTGGTGACCAAACTGGATTCAATATTCCAAGTGTGGCCTTACCAAGGCATTGTATCAGAACTGTCATCGTGTGCTTCAACTTTAACCTCACTTTGCTAAATGCCAGTGTGCCATAAACTATCTGAGAAGGAAATTTCTGGAATCACTGGGAAGAGGGGAAACCAAAACCACTCGTTGTGCTATCCTGAGACATCAGCTCATCGTCCAAGGCAGAGGCCTGGGAGGGGAAATACAATGGCTTGCCATCTAGCCTGCCAGAACGAGACTGTTGCCTTTGAATGTAACTGGACGATAGACAGACAACAAGGGGGGAGGAACAGGAGAAGGGAAAGTTAATTAGGGAAACTTTGTGCACAAACTTTAGTTCTGGCTTTGCTGTATTGTAACCACTTTAGTAAAAATGTACCTTTCACATGCATGGAGTCAAGGATCTTTTTTTTTTTCTTAAGGAAAAGTTGGGGCAGATTTGACACCCTCCGACCCACAATTCAGAGCTTATATGCTCTACTTAATCTTGAATTTGTTTTCACTTGCACTGTGTGTTTAATGCTATCTCAAGATGATCCCAAAGGCATTAAACAGGAACATTTGGCAGGCACGTATGGGTCTGTCTCATTGCTATTTCTTACACTGCTCTTGTTTCAGCAGCTCCAGAATTCTTCACTGTTTTGTTTTGTTTTTAAATTTACAGTATGGTGGTAGAGAAATACATGTTCTTCTAGTTACTCCCTGTTACCATAGTGATCCTCCTCCCTGTGCAAAAACACATGTGGGGCTCCTGTTAAACCCACTAGAAAGCTATCCAACAAAAATCAAGAGAGCCCTTTTGTTACAGATGCCAATTAATTTTCCTCCCCTTTTGGCCCCTATAATGGTTGGTAAACTTCCGGAAGAAGGCTTCTTAATTGTAGAATTGTTGGTTGCTCCCCTACTGTGTGGAATTGTTTCCCTGATTTTTCTCATCACCACTCTTCTTGGTTGTCGTTGTTGTTTTTGAACTTTTGTCCTGCACTTGTTTCGGTGTAAATTGCTTTTGCATTAGGGCATTCTTTCTTACCTTCATAATAGATGTAGGAATAAATTATGCATGCTTAAACTAATCATTTTGAAACTGTACTAATGAGCAGAGGCTTCTCCAGATAGTCACTAATATGCTTTTGCTCATGTTCTCATACTGTGCCCTCTTTATTATGCCCCAAGAAAGCAATAGCCAGAGCGCTTAGACTTATATACCACTTTGCATTGCTTGGCAGCCCTCTAAAAGTGGTTTACAGAGACAGTATTTTGCCCCCCACAATCTGGGTCCTCATTTGATGAACCTCGAAATAATGGGAGGCTGATCAACCTTGAGGCAGTCAGGATTGAACTGCTGGCAATGAGTCGGGCTACAATACTGCATTCTAACCATTGCACCATCGTGAGCTTGCTCTGGTTGCCCCAAATATTTCCAAATATGAGAGCCACGCTGATCAATTTTAGGTTTATTACTTTTCAAGGCAGCAGTTCTCAACCTATGGGTTGCGACCCCATTTGGGGTCGAACGACCATTTCACGGGGGGTCGCATGCGCGATGCGGGCTGTCGCGCCACGCATGTGCGATGCGGAATGTCGCGCCACGCATGCGTGGTGTAGGCCGGGGTCATGCCACGCACGTACGGCACTGGTCGGGGTCGCAACCTGAAATAGGTTGAGAACCGCTGTTTTAAGGGATGCTAACTCCACATTCACATATCGGGGCGCCCAATATCTTCACAAAGTTATGCAGCTGTGCAAAACTTTAAATTAGATATAGTATTTTATTGTACCATTGTTTTTTTCCTTTCCAATAACCACAGATAGTCCTTGACTTTCAACAGTTTGTTTAGTGACCGTTCAAAGTTACAACGGCACTGAAAAAAAAGTGACTTCTGGCTGTTTTTCACACTTAACGACAGTTGCAGCATCCCCATGATCACGGGATCAAAATTCAGATGCTTGGCAACTGACTCATATTTATGATGGTTGAGCAGGGTCACGTGATCCCCTTTGGTGATCTCTACTAAGCAAAGTCAATGCGGAAGCCAGATTCACTTAACAGCCATGAGTCAACGCTGCTAACATCGGATGTTTTTGCTTTGACAACAGTTAGAGATGCAGCCATTTTCTTCTTATATTTTACTTTAGAGTTAGATGATGCTGGGGGGGGAAGGAATGTGCATGAGAGTTTAGATCAGCGGTTCTCAACCTTTTCCGGGGCTCGACCCCGGCCTGCATCACGCATGCACGGTGCGACGGGCGCATCGCAAAGGGGGGAAAAAATGGCGGACCAAAAAAAAAATGGCCGACCCCCCCAAAAATGGCGGGCTCGCATCGTGCATGCGCAGCGCGACGGCCTGCATCGCAAAGGGGAAAAAATGGCGGACCAAAAAAAATGGCCGACAAAAAAATAATAATGGCGAACTGCGGTGCTTGGCGACCCCCGTGAAATGGTCGTTCGACCCCAAATGGGGTCGCGACCCACAGGTTGAGAACTGCTGGTTTAGATAGACATAATAAGACTGGACTAGTGTGTGAACCAAGGTTAATGAAATAAGACAGGGGTGTCAAACTCAATTTCATTGAGGACCGCATCAGCATTTTGGTTGTCCTTGAGGGGCTGGGTGGGTGTGGCCTACTGGATGGGCATGGATAGAGTGGGTGTGGCCTGGGTGGGCATGGCCTACATCATGGCCTACATCATTCACGTCAAGGGTGCCTGTGGGGGCCTGGGCAGCAGTGGGACAGATCTGAGGGTCTCTGGCAGAAAGGGGTGGGACCAGGGCAGAGCCCATCAAGCAGGATATGTGAAATAGGTGAGGGCTATTTGCTGGCCACTTCCAGGTGATGGTCCATTTCTTCATTCCTCACAAAGGGTGACACCTCCCCAGCATGCACCCAGGGGGTGGGGCCGATGTGGCAGGGGCTGGCTCCTTGCTATTTCCAGAAGGCCTTCTGGAGCTAAGACTGAATGCATTTCAGCATAGATGGCCACCACAAAATTGTACATTGGCTTCCGGCCAGCCTGGGCCAGGGCCAAGGCAGCGAGGGTCATTCCCTCACTGTTTCCAGGATGGCTTCATGGGCCACATGAAACCACTTCGCGGGCCACATCCGGCCCCCGGGCCTTGTGTTTGACATGTCTGAAATAAGAGATGATAAGAATTGGCGGGCTGGAGAACTGGAGGGAGAGCCTGCATTTCAAACTAATTGGAGAATGTGATTTATGACTGTGAATTGGAGGAGGGAATTGTGCTTTGATACTATGTGCTCAGGGGAGGGGAATCCAGTTTTTGCCTTCGACTGTGTTAGTGCCGATGCTACGCTACTCAAATAAAGATTCTTTAAGATAAACAATGCCTTGGAGTTCTTTGAAGAGTTTCATCTGTTGGAACCGTGACACCGTGTAACTAACTTAACAACTGCAGGGCTTCACTTAACAATTGTGGCAAGGAAAGTCTCAAAAATGGGGCAAAATCCACTTAACAGGCTGCCTCGCTTAGCAACAGAAATTTGGGGCTCAGTTGTGGTCAAGGACCACCTGTAATTGTTACACCAATCTATCTCTCTTTTTTACTGTAAAACCTGCTCAAAGATGATAATAAGGATATTTGATGTTCACTAACTTCTGTCATGGTTCCGACAGATGACACTCTTGAAAAAAACTTGAAGGCCTTGTTTACCTTAAAGAATCTTTTATTCGAGAAACATAATATCGGCACTACATAATTGAAGCCAAAAAACTGAATTCCCCTCTCCTGGGCACATAGTAGCAAAGCACGATTCCCTCCTCCAACTAACAGTCATCAATCACATTCCCCAATTAGCTTGAAACGCAGGCTTTCTCCCCAGCTCTCCAGCCCGTCAAAACTCTTATCAACTCTGGGCCCAATGACCTTGGGTTCCCATGGCTGAGTTATTGTTGTTATGACTAACTGGACTCTCATCCACATCCCCATTCCCAGCATCAATCAGCGCTAGAAGCAAAAGAGAAAAATGACTGCATTTCCATCTGTTGTCAAAGCAAGAACACCCGACGTTAGTAGCATTGACAACATCAGTGGTGTCTAAAGGGGGAACTCCAGGTCAACAAGGAGCAAAATGGGCATCTTTATGCATCAAGATCTCACAGACTTGAACAGAGAGAAGCCTTGCAACACAACACAACACAACACAACACAACACAACACAACCCTCTCTCTTTCTCCTTGCCAATTTAGGCACATTGTTGCCCAATTTTCTATGATTTGTTCTCATATTGTGTTGGCATTTTCTTTGATTCTGGTCTTTTCTGTGAACTCAGCTATAGGTAGTCCTCAACCTACAGCCACAATTGAGCTCAACATGTTGAATGAGAGACATTTGTCAAGAGAGTTTTGCCCCATTTTTCGACCTTTCTTGCCACAGTTGTTAAGGGAGTCGCTGCAGTTGTTAAGTTAGTAACCTGGTTGTTAAGTGAATCTGGCTTCCCCCTTGAGTTTGCTTGTCAGAAGGTCACCAAGAGGGGCACAGCGACCATCATAAATATGAGTCAATTGAGAAGTGTCTGGATTTTGATCCCATGACCGTGGGGATGCTGGAAGAGTCATAACTGTGAAATATGCTCATAAGTCACTTTCTTCAGTGCTGTAATAACTTTGAGCTGTCACTAAACAAACTGTGGTAAGTCAACGACTACCTGTAGTGTGCTTTTGTGTACATTATTTGTGAGGAACATGATGACTCTGCCCAAAGTCTTCTGGACAGTTTGTGTGAACTTATCCTGATTCTTCTCCACTCCATATATTGAGCCAAATGGCCGGCTTGGCTTGACTTGAGTGGAGTATGGAAGTTGGTGAATCAGTGTGCTATGGAAACTTACTCATTGTCCTAGGAGTTGTGTAATTTAGCAATGACATTAAGTTGGCATGCCACACTATAGCTGGGAAAGCTGAGTCAGGGAAGCGGTTCCTTCTTTGCCAAGGACCCTTTTCACCGTTTTACTGACTCATCACCAGATGAATTGAGGATGAAGACACAGAAAGCTGGATAGAAACCTCACCTTTTAGGCTTCTCTTGAACCTTTGTTGTTGTTGTTAGTTGCGAAGTCGTGTCCGACCCATCGCGACCCCATGGACAACGTTCCTCCAGGCCTTCCTGTCCTCTACCATCTTCTGGAGTTCATTGAAGCTCACGCCTCCTGCTTCAGGGACTCCGTCCAGCCACCTCACTCTCTGTCGTCCCCTTTCTTCTCTTGCCCTCCATCTTTCCCAGCATCAGGCTCTTCTCCAGTGAGTCCTTCCTTCTCATTAGGTGGCCAAAGTACTTGAGTTTCAGCTTCAGGATCTGGCCTTCTAAAGAGCAGTCAGGGTTGATCTCCTCCAGGCCTTCCTGTCCTCTACCATCTTCTGGAGTCCATTTAAGCTCACGCCTCCTGCTTCAGTGACTCCATCCAGCCACCTCATTCTCCGTCGTCCTCTTCTTCGATTGCCCTCCATCTTTCCCAGCATCAGGCTCTTCTCCAGTGAGTCCTTCCTTCTCATTAGGTGGCCAAAGTACTTGAGTTTCAACTTCAGGATCTGGCCTTCTAAAGAGCAGTCGGGGTTGATCTCCTCTAGGCCTGACTGGTTGGATCGCCTTGCAGTCCAGGGGACTCGCAGGAGTCTTCTCCAGCACCATAGTTCAAAGGCCTCCATTCTTTGGTGCTCAGCCTTTCTTATGGTCCAACTTTCACAGATATATTACACAGGACTGCAATTTCTGGTGGCTTTTCTGCTCCAGTGCTAAAGAGAACAAACCCCTTTGAATTCAATCTCTGAATGTCTTCTGGAGTCCATTTAAGCTCATGCCTGCTGCTTCAGTGACCCCATCCAGCCCCCTCCTTCTCTGTCGTCCCCTTCTTCTCTTGCCCTCCATCTTTCCCAACATTAGGCTCTTCTCCAGGGAGTCCTTCCTTCTCATTAGGTGGCCAAGGTACTTGAGTTTCATCTTCAGGATCTGGCCTTCTAAAGAGCAGTCAGGGTTGATCTCCTCTAGGACTGACCGGTTTGATCACCTTGCAGTCCAAGGGACTCGCAGGATCTGTCCTTCAAAGAAGAATCAGGATTGATTTCCTTTAGGGATTGACTGATTGGATCTCCTTGCAGTCCAAAGACTTCGGTACTACAGGCTAAATTTTGTTGGGTTCAGATAGTTCAGATACTCTCAGAGACTGGCTGTTAGAATCCAGAGTGCTGCTTAGTTTAGCTCTGATTGAAAATTTGGAGCCATCTGATTCATAGTTTAATGGTCTGTGTGTGGGGGGGGGCATCAGTCAGTATCTCTCTTAGATTGAAAGCAGGAAAAGAAGAAAAACAGGGAACTATAGACTGACTCACCTTTGACCCAATCAACCTGGATCTTTGCTATTTTGTGTCTGCGTCTTGCATAAATAGTTTGTACACATTTGAAAGCTGTTTGGTGGAAAGATTTTTATTTTATTTTATTTTATTTTTGCTTTGAAAAGCAAGCTTCTGGCAATTATTGAGCCCTGCAGCAGTTTATTTAATGTAATGAGGAGTAATTATTGTCCACCCTCCCTTCTTCCTCTGCCAGCCTGAGGAAGGAACATTCAACTCTTGTTTTGTTCCTCAGCAAAAGGTCGCTTTATAATTTTAGTATTATGTTGATAAATGCCAGTAATGACATGGTTTGGTGTTTTATTGCCGGCATTAACGCTCCATTTCTGTCCGATGGTTTAATATCAATGTATAATTTCTTCTTGTTATTTGAAATGAACATTTCAAAGGCTTCTGCACTTCAACTGTTCTTTTCAGAAATGCAAGGGCTTTGTCTCTCAGTTGCGGCTTTTGTCCTGTGCCACCAACGAGTTGACACCTCCATGCCACATGAGAATGACTAATGAGCCATTTCCCAGCAGGACTGCTTGGAAAGCTGACCCCATGAGGTGGCTCCACACACACAACAATGATGTTAACACCCAAGTATGCTTTTTTTCCCTTCCTGTCAGTGCAGAGCCAAACAACCAGGGGAAAAAAGAGGGGAAATGATTTCCTTTAGCCCAACTTGGCTGTTTCTTTTCACTGGAATGAGTTATACGCATAAACGACAAAGACGATTAGGGGGCTGGAAACTAAAACATACACAGGAATTGGGTATGTCTAGTCTGGGGAAAAGAAGGACTATTTATTATTATTTATTTATTTAATTCGATTTCTATGCTGCCCTATTCCAAAAAACTCAGGGCGGCTTACAACATAAATACTAACATATAGAAATCTGACATTAAATACATTATAAAACCCCTAGATTAAAAACCAATCATCCAGAAACAGACATACAAACATACATACACTGGCTGGGGCAAGGTGTTAACTGCCCCAGGCCTGTCGGCAAAGATGGGTCTTCAATAATTTGCAAAAGGCGGAGAGGGTGGGGGCAATACGGATCTCTGGGGGGAGTTGATTCCAGAGGGCCGGGGCCGCAAGAGAGAAGGCTCTTCCCCTAGGCCCCGCCAGGCGACACTGTCTGGCTGACGGGACCTGGAGAAGGCCGACTCTGTGGGCCCTAACCGGTCACTGGGTTTCATGGGGCAGCTAGGGGTGATATGAAAGCAGTGCTCCAATATTTGGAAGTCCCAGCATATTCCAGTCAAGCTTTGTTGTTGCAATGTGAAAGGAGTTCTACTACATTTAGAGAAAGCCTTACAGGTCCCTGATGATTAGAATCCAACTCCTGAATTATCCAGACTTACCTATGTTAAGATGTCACGCACTTGAAAAAAAAAGATTGTCTAGAACTTCAATAGTTAGAAAATAATAATAATAATAATAATAATAATAATAATAATAATAATAATAATAATGACAATGAATCATGCCCTTCATCCACGCAGTGACATTGACAGACTCTATCTACCAAGGCAAATAGGTGGACATGGAATGCTGCAAGTACATTCAATTGAAGAAGAAAAAATGGCTTTGGAAGAATATCTGAAGGACAATGATGAAGATGCAGTGAAGACTTACTTACTACTGGAGAGACCAAACTGGCCTACAAGAAAGACCAAATGAAGAACAGAATAGAGGCATGGGAAGACAAAGCACTACATGGCCAATACATTAAAAAAAATAGCTGGGAAAGCAGATAATAACCTGGCAATGGCTAAGAGCAGGAAAGTTGAAGAAAGAGACTGAGGGACTAATTCTGGCTGCACAAGACCAAGCCTTAAGGACAAATGCATACAAAGTCAAAATTGAGAAGACAGCAACAGACAATAAGTGCCGCCTATGCAAAGAAGCTGAAGAAATAGTGGACCATCTGGTAAGCTGGTGCAAGAAGATCACACAGATTGACTACAAGCAGCGGCATGACAAAGTAGCAACAATGGTGCATTGGAAGATCTGCAAGAAATATCATTTGCCTGTAAGCAAGAACTGGTGGGATCATAAAATAGAGAAAGTCATAGAAAATGATAAAGTTAAATTGCTCTGGAACTTCAGAATTCAAACAGACAAGTACCTGCAACATAACACCCCGGACTTAACAATTGTTGATAAGAAAGAAAAAAAAGTCTGGATAGTGGACGTGGCAATGCCTGGAGACAGCAGAACAGAAGAGAAAGAACTGGAGAAGATGACAAAATACAAAGACCTACAAATAGAAATAGAAAGACTGTGGCAAAGGCAAGCAAGGGCAGTACCTGTAGTAATAGGTGCCTTGGGTGCAATCCCAAAACAACTGGAGCACCACTTGAACACCATCATCGGCATTGACAAATTCGCCATTAGTCAATTGCAAAAGGCGGCCTTACTAGGAACAGCTTCCATCCTGCGACGAGATCTGTAACACCCTCAAACATCCAAATCTGCCTATCCCAGGTCCTTCGTGAGGACTCGATAGGTAGACAAAAATGCCAAATCCAGTCTGAACATCTGGCTGACTGTGCGATGATCAATAACAACAACAACAACAACAACAAACAATAATAATAATAATAGAGTTGGAAGGGACCTTGGAGGTCATCTAGTCCAACCCCCTACTCAGGCAGGAACCCTACATCATTTCAAACAAATGGCTGTCCAGTCTCTTCTTAAAAACCTCCAGTGTTGGAGCACTCACCACTTCTGGAGGCAGGTTGTTCCACTGGTTAATTGTTCTAACTGTCAGGAAATTTCTCTCTAGTTCTAGGTTGCTTCTCTCCTTGATTAGTTTCCATCCGTTGCTTCTTGTCCTGCCTTCAGGTGCCTTGGAGAATAGCTTGACTGCCTCTTCTTTGGGGCAGCCCCTGAGATATTGGAACCTTGCTATCATGTCCCCCCTCGTCCTTCTCTTCGTTAAACTAGACTGACCCAATTCCAGCAGCCTTTCCTTATATGTTTTAGCCTCCAGTCCCCTGATCCTCTTTGTTGCTCTTCTCCGTACTCAACATCTTTTTTACATCATGGTGACCAAAACTGGATGCAGTATTCTGGGAGTTGAAGTCTAGACATCTTGAAGTTGCCAAGGTTAAGAAACACTGGAATACAGTACATAATCACTACTTTCAGATTTTCATTAATAGAATAAAATATATCATACACCTCATAATTGTACAGTGTTCAAGAACGTTTTAGAAAGCACTTGTCCAGAAAAAAGTTACATATAGGGTGAATAGGTACTTAAAGAAAGAGATAAATTTAAGTAATAAGATATTTTGGTGAAGAGGTCAATTCCTTTTTTTAAAAAAATGTCTTACTTAATGAGGCTGATCCCAGGATAATTGTGCATATAATTCCACCTTCCTTCTTCCTATCTGTAAGTGTTCTAATTATGAATATGCAACAATTGTGCAATTATGGCTAATGCAGCTATGATGGTGCCATTAAATTAAGGGCTATGCTTTAAATAAATATGTGGTGATAAAATGAAGAAAGAGCTACTGCAGAGACAGGAATCTCTTTAATAAAGAAATGTAACCTCAGGGAAAAACCTCCAAAAGCCAAGCACTTAGAACATATAACATAGAGTCATAGGGTTGGACGGGACCTAAGAGATATTCTAGTCCAAACTCCTACTAAAGGCAGGAGACTTTATACCAGGGATAGGCAACCTTGGCTCTTTTGTGACTTGTGGACTTCAACTCCCAGAATTCCCGAGCCAGCCATGCTGAGGGGAAAGGGAGAGGTTTCCAAGCCGAGCCACACTTGCTCAGGAATTCTGGGAGTTGAAATCCACCAGTCATAAAAGAGCCAAGGTTGCCTACCCCTGACCTAGAGGAACATATAACAGCATAATTAATGTTAATTAATGTAGACTTTATTAGTTTAGAGGAGGGGTAGGCAACCTTGGCTCTTTTATGACTTGTGGACTTCAACTCCCAGAATTCCTGAGCCAGCCATGCTGAAGGGGAAAGGGAGAGGCTTCCAAGCTGAGCCATGGCTAGCTCAGGAATTCTGGGAGTTGAAGTCCACCAGTCATAAAAGAGCCAAGGTGGCCTACCCCTGACCTAGGCCTAGGCCGCTTTATGACTTGTGGACTTCAACTCCCAGAATTCCTGAGCCAGCCATGCTGAAGGGGAAAGGGAGAGGTTTCCAGTGCTGAGCCATGCTGGCTCAGGAATTCTGGGAGTTGAAGTCCACCAGTCATAAAAGAGCCAAGTTTGCCTACCCCTGCTTTATACTATTCTGATCAAATGGTTATCCAATCTTTTTTTTTTTTGAAAACTCAAGTGATGGAGCACTCACAGCCCAAGGAAATTATTCCATTGATTAATTGTTCTCATTCTCAGAAAACTCCTCCTTACTTCTAGCTTGGATCTCTCTTTGACAAGCTTCCACCTATTGCTTCTTGTCTTGCTATCTGGTGCTTTGGAAAATTCTCACTGAAGACTTCACATGTTTTTGTGTTATTTTTTTTTTGTGTGGAACAGCAGTATTCCAATATTTGAATATATTCCAATGGATGGAAACTGATCAAGGAGAGAAGCAACCTGGAATTAAGGAGAAACTGCCTGACAGTGAGGACAATTAGCCAGTGGAACAGCTTTGCCTTCAGGAGTTGTAGGTGCTTCATCACTGGAGGCTTTTAAGAAAAGACTGGACAGCTACCTATCTGAAATGGTATAGGTCCTCCTGCTTAAGCAGGGGGTTGGACTAGAAGACCTCCAAGGTCCCTTCCAGCTCTATTCTGATTCACTGATTCATCTACAAGCATATGGAACAAATATGGAACCCAGAAGACACAGGAGTGGTTGTAGTGATTTTAATTCAGAATTAATTAATTTTGAATTAAATGGCATTGGGCTTTGTCAACTCTCTGAGATAATCCAAGAGATCTTTATTGTAAGGATGTAGTAATTGAATCTTGCAAAGCTGAAAGGAATTCTCCCCTCCTTTCCCTTTATTCTTCAGGAAACTGGGGAGGGTCTCTTCTGAAACTCTTCTTATGCAACTTCTGCATCTGTGGGCTGAGATACCTTTTCCATGTTGGTCTCCTTAGACTGCAGCTCTTCCTCCTGTCTCCCAAGTCATTCCTACAGACCATTGCAGGCACTGTGGTTCAGCTGATGGTAGAAATTGTCATTTGCATTTCCTGTGAATCAGATCGTCAATAGATGCCACTTCTTTGCAACAGCAGCTGTTTTCCTCACCTGGATTTAGCACAGTGATGGTGAACCTTTTAGAGACCGAGTGCCCAAACTGCAACCCAAAACCCACTTATTTATCGCTGGGTGCCAGGTGGGCGTGGCCCACTGGGTGGGTGTGACTGTGGTGGTCATGGCAGACTGGATGGGTGTGGCCAAGGTGGGTGTGGTCACCTCAATGTTGCTCATGGGGAGGGATGCCTGTGGGGGTCGGGTAGGGTTGCGGGAAATCCAGTGGGTCTCTGGCAGGTGGGGCGGTGGGCAGGAGCTCATCCTGTGGGGTGAGGCGAGGCAAGACAAGGCAGGGCAGGGGTACCATTGCCGCAGGGCAAGGTGGGGCAGGGGGCGGGGTGGCTACTGCCTGACACCATCGGCCCCTGCACACAGAGGCCAGTGAGCGCATGGGGGCTGCCGGTGTCTGTCAGTAGCCACAGCCTGCCGGCCCCTAGACTGGCACACTCTGGGGCTCCACAGCCTGCCACCAGCAGTTCAGAGAAGCATAGATGCAGTGGGTCATGCCCGGGAAAAGGAGAGCATGCGAGGCCAGGAGGGATGGGGTGGGGGGAGGGAAACCAGCCATGCTGGGATGCATCCGGCCACGTGGGACCTCGGCAAGTGAGCGGGCGGCTGGTTGAAGAGGAACAGTTGCCATCTTTGGGGCATGGTGTGCATGCCCACAGAGAGGACTCTGAGTGCCGCCTCTGGCATGCGTGCCATAGGTTCGCCACCCTGATTTAGCATATTGAGTGTACTCAGGTAATGGTTGATTTTTTTTTGAGCAACAAGGCTGACCTGGACAGATGTTATCCCAGAATTCCAGATATAATTATCTCCTATGTGTGTAGCACATGGCAACAGATGTCCTAGTCAGATGGGAAGCATGTAGTTTTGGTGGCCTTCCAGCCATTTTCTTTTAGAATATCAGAGAAGTAGAATAAACAAATTAAAAATATGATATTACGGATTGCACTGTTAAAAAAAAGGTGCACATATTTTGTTATGTAAAATGAGCTTAAGGGAGGGGAAAAAAAGAAACTAGAGAAAAGAAAGTCAGGTGCATATAGTATTTAGTTTCTCCTGAAAATATAAGCTCAGTAAAATTATTATTATTATTATTATTATTTATTAGATTTCTATGCCACCCTATTCCAAGAACTGTCTTGCCTTTTATTGTTTTATTGAAAATTACCGTAAATAGTAAGTTGGTGATAGGAAAAAAACCCTGTGGTTATTGCAGTTATTTTAATTTAGAAGAAATCCCAGAGGAAAAATCTTTGATCCATAGTGTAATTGGGGATCTGAGACCACTGTTGGTGTAAACTGCCCAAAGTCATTTAGGTGTGATGGATGATGTAGAATTTTAAAAGCAAAGAAACAAATAAATAAAAATATCTCAATAATATTGGAACAGCTATTGCTTTGTAATGAAGAAGATCAATAGAAGAAGCAATTGTATGCAGTTTTCACATTTATCTGCAGATTCATACCAACCCTTCTTTTCAATATATTATTAATTTTTCAAGTTCTGGAACATCCTTCCTATTATAGAAATGGGAGGACAAACCTAGATTAACCTCTTATTGTGCCATATGATATACCAATCACCAATTGTAAAAGCTTCTTTTTTTAACTATCAACCAATTAGAAAGCTGAACTTAATTATGGACACTCTGTGGGTATAAACACGCAAGGCCCATTACCAGTATATAAAGCTTCTCCAAATTTAGTCATACAAATTTGTCTTATGTCTCAAATAACTTTTTTTTATTATTGTTATGGTTGAGTAGCTGTTGCATCTGTATGCAATTTCCCACTCTTTCCCCTGACTGGGGTGTAAGCTGACTTAAATGCTCATAATGCAGTATTGTTATTAAATATGCTGACTGTGTGCACATAAGGGCATAAGTCTGTTTTTGATTAGTACATGAGAGGGGGATTTTTTTTAAAAAAAACATTTCTCTCTTTCTTCTTTCCCCTTCTGCCAATTAGGTGCTACTAAGAATGTGATTTCACTGCATAACCGTTACGCTTTTAGTGGCTCTCTCTCTCTCTCTCTCTCTCTCTCTCTCTCTCTCTCTCTCTCTCTCTCTCTCTCTCTCTCTCTCTCTCTCTCTCTGTGTGTGTGTGTGTGTGTGTGTGTGTGTGCGCGCGCGCATGCAGCTCCTTAAGCCACAAAATGTCAGCCACCCCTTAGGCTGTCTTACTGTGTTTAAAAATATGTAGGAATGTATTCCTACTTCAAAGATACGCTTAAATCATTTACTCAGACATATTTAGAATAACCTAGAAGAGCAGCTAATTCCTTCCTAAAAGAAAGAGCAGCCATTTTTGAATGTCAAATATTAGCCTTATTTTAGAAAATATTGGATCTGCGTCAGGGTAAATGCTTCTAAAATCCAGGCTTGTAAAAAGGAAAGGTTGGGGGGGGGTCCTCTTTTTTTTGAGATAAGCTGGATTTCTGAGGACTTCATGAACCCATCTCTTTGGATTTCTTGACGGAAAAATGGAAAAGAGAGGAAAACTACGAGAAACATTAAAATAGCAATAGCAATAGCACTTAAGACTTATATACTGCTTCATAGTGCTTTACAGCCCTAAGTGGTTTACAGAGTCAGCAAATTGTCCCGAACAATCTGGGTTCTCATTTTACCAATCTCAAAAGGATGGTAGGCTAAGTCAACCTTGAGTCGATCAGGATTGAACTGCTGGCAGTTGGCAGCCTGCAATACTGCATTCTAACCACTGGGCCACCATACAAATTCCAGGGATTTTTTGGGGGTGGGGAGGAATGTTTTTAATTACTCAAACTGTCCTACAGTGTGGGATAGTTCTTGAGGTCCTCTATGCAAATGCTAATAAAAATTAGCTAATGTTAAGTGGGTGGTAGACCCCTTCTCCAAGGGAGGTCTACCTGTGAGGATCTCATAACAGGGCCTTTTCAGTGATGGCATCATCCTATGAAACAACCTGCCCTCAAATGAAAGAACCCCTTAATACATTTCTGTAAACAAGGAATAATTCGGCTCTGAAAGAGCTGTTGAGGGACGTCAGATTTCTAGGTGCTTGGGGATATGATAATTGGTTTTATTTTTGTTTATTCATTTGTATCCTGCCTTTATTATGTTTACAAATAACCAGGGCTTTTTTTTTGTCATAGAACACCCAGAACGGAGTTCCAGCACCTTTTTTGGATGGAACCTTGTAGGGTAGGCAAGGCGGGTTGTATGGCATGTGTGAGTTCCGGCACCTTTTTTTTTTTTTTTTTTTTTTTTACAAAAAAGCATTGCAAATAACTGAAGGTGGAGAACATATCCAACACACCTTCCTCCTCCTATTTTCCCCACAACAGCAACCTTGTGAGGTAGGTTGGGCTGAGAGAGAGGGATTGGCCAAAAGCCACCCAACTGGCTTTTATGGCTAAAGCTGGATTAGCACTCACAGTTATTATTATTATTATTATTATTTATTTATTTATTTATTTATTTATTTATTTATTTATTTATTTATTTATTTAATTTCTATGCCGCCCTATTCCGGAGAACTCAGGGCGGCTTACAACATGATAGAAATTACAATAAAATACATAAATATAAAAACCCTTAAGTTAAAAAAGAAAAACCAATCATTCCACAAACATACACACAAACATACACTGGCTAGGGGCAAGGTGTTAGCTGCCCCAGGCCTGCCGGCAAAAGTATGTTTTAAGCAATTTACGAAAGGCGGAGAGGGTGGGGGCAACACGGATCTCCAGGGGAAGTTGGTTCCAGAGGGCCGGGGCCACAACAGAGAAGGCTCTTCCCCTAGGCCCCGCCAGGCGACACTGTCTGGCTGACGGGACCTGGAGAAGGCTGACTCTGTGGGCCCTAACTGGCCGCTGGGATTCATGAGGCAGCAGACGGTCCCGTAAATAACCTGGTCCGATGCCATGTAGGGCTTTATAGGTCATAACCAACACTTTGAATTGGGTTCGGAGACCAATTGGCAGCCAATGCAGCTCGCGGAGTGATGCCGAAATGTGGGCATTTCTAGGCAAGCCCAACACTGCTCGCGCGGCTGCATTCTGCATTACCCGAAGTCTCCGAACATTTTTCAAAGGTAGCCCCATGTAGAGAGCATTGCAGTAGTCGAACCTCGAGGTGATAAGGGCATGAGTGACTGTGAGAAGAGACTCCCGGTCCAAATAGGGCCGCAACTGGTGCACCAGGCGAACCTGGGCAAATGTCCTCCTCGCCACAGCCGAAAGATGATGTTCCAAATTTAGCTGTGGATTGAGGAGGACGCCCAAGTTGCGGACCTTCTCCAAGGGGGTCAAAAGCTCCCCCCCCAGGCTAATGGACGGATAGATTGAAATATCTTTGGGAGGCAGAACCCATAGCCACTCCGTCTTGTTGGGGTTGAGTTTGAGCCTGTTGGCACCCATCCAAACCCTAACAGCCTCCAGACATCGGCACATCACTTCTGCTGCTTCACTGAAATGACACGGGGTGGAGATGTAAAGCTGGGTATCATCAGCATATTGATGATATCTCACCCCGTGTTGTCAGATGATCTCGCCCAGCGGTTTCATGTAGATATTAAACAGCAGAGGGGAGAGGACCGATCCCTGAGGGACCCCACAAGGGAGGAACCTAGGGGTCAACCTCTGACCCCCTGCCAACGACCAGTGAGGTAGGAGGTGAACCACCGCAAAACAGTGCCCCCAACCTCCAACCCCTCCAGTCGGTGCAGAAGGATACCATGGTCAATGGTATCGAAAGCCGCTGAGAGGTCAAGTAGCACCAGGATAGTGGATAATCCCTTATCCCGGGCCCGCCAGAGATCATCCGTCAGCGCGACCAAAGCAGTTTCTGTGGAGTAGCCGAGCCTGAATCCTGACTGTTGAGGGCCCAGATAATCGGCCTCATCCAAGGACCGTTGGAGCTGGAGTGACACCACCTTCTCAACAACCTTCCCTATAAAGGGAAGATTGGAGACAGGACGGTAGTTGTTTAAAACAGCTGGGTCCAGGGAAGGCTTCTTGAGGAGGGGGCGCACAATTGCCTCCTTGCAGGGAGCCGGAAAGGACCCCTCCCTCAAAGAAGTGTTGACAATCTCCTGAACCCAGCCCCGCGTCACCTCCCTGCTGGCCGAAACCAGCCAGGAGGGGCACGGGTCCAATAAACAGGTGGCGGAGCTCACAGCTCCAATGGCTTTGTCGACTTCATCAGGTGCTACCAGGTCAAACTCCTCCCACACAACAGGATCAAGACGAGTCCCTGTCATCTCGACTGAATCATTATCAGCCGATACTGCATTCTAATTGGAGTCAAGGTCCGTCCGAATCTGGGCGATTTTATCCGCGAAAAACTTATTAAAGTCCTCAGCACTACCCTGCAAGGGTGCATCAACCCCCCCCCCCGATTAAGGAGGGAGCGAGTTACCCTGAACAGGGCAGCTGGGCGGGATTCCGCAGATGCAATCAAGGTGGAATGATACGCGCATCTTGCCGCCTTGAGCGCCACCTGATAAGTCTTGATATAAGATCTTACAAGTGTTCGGTCAGATACAGATTTACTTTTCCTCCATTGCTTCTCTAGGCGTCTCTTCTGGCGCTTCATCCCCCTGAGTTCCTCAGTAAACCAAGGAGATCTCCTGGGTCTGCTACCACAGAGAGGTCGCAGCGGCGCAATCCGGTCAAGAGCCCCCTTCGCAGCCATATTCCAGGTCGTAAGCGGGGACTCTGCCGAAGTGTGAATGAGAGAATCTGGTATTTCCCCAAGCGTCCTCTGAAAACTCTCTGGATCCATCAGACGTCTGGGGCGGAACTACCTAATCGGTTCTGCCTTCCTGCAGGGGAGGAGTGGAGCCTTAAAAACAAGCCATCGCAGAAAATGATCTGACCATGACATAGGCAAAATATCTAAGTCCCTTAAATTCAGATCATTGCTCAACTGTTCTGAGAGGAATACCATGTCGGGAGTGTGTCCCCTCTCGTGAGTCGGACCCTGAACTACCTGAGTCAGGTTCATGGTTGCCATGGTGGCCATGAACTCCTGCGCCAACCCAGAGGATTCACCGAGCGACGGAAGATTTAAGTCCCCCAAGACAATAAGCCTGGAGAACTCAACCACCAGCCCAGCAACCTCCTCAAGTAGCGCAGGCAGGACTGTTGACACGCAGCTGGGAGGCAGGTACGTGAGCAACAAGCCCACCTGAACCCCTAGGTCCAACTTCACAAGGAGCAACTCACAACCCGCAATCTCAGAAACAGCAAGCCTGCGTAGGCTAAAGGTCTTCTTGGCTATAATAGCCACTCCTCCCCCCCTTCCCTGGGGTCGTGGCTGATGCCATACCTGAAACCCGGCTGGACACATCTCAGAGAGAGGAACTCCTCCCTCTGGGCCCAGCCAGATCTCGGTCACACATGCGAGGCTGGCCTCCTCATCCAGGAGAAGATTCTTCCGATGTCAGTCAAATGAGGACCCAGATGGGTTGGGGGTAATATGCTGATGTTGTAAACCATTCAGAGAATGCTATAAAGCATGGGTCCCTAACCCTTAGTCTGCAGACTGGTACTGATCCATGGCCCATTGGGAAGTGGACTATGCAAGCGGTGGTCAAGAACATTAAGCGCTCTTTGTGCAAGTGGCAGGTGTGCACATGAAACCATCCCTTCCTGCCCCACCATTGCCATTTGGGGGGCGGAAAAGTTGGGGACTGCTGCTGTAAACCATTGTGGAGTAGCAAATAATTTTAAACACTATTGTCATTGCTGTAGTGCTATTTCTAGCCTGATGCCTTAACCGCTAGGCCAAATGGCTCTTTCAAGCAATCTCTCTCAAGTAATCAAACTGTCAAATAAGTAAGTAATCAATTACTCTCTCTCTCAAGTAATCATTTAGATGATTCACTAGTATTTCACTGTTTTTAACCCTCTATTGTCTTGACTGCGAAGAGCCACTGGAAGAAGAGTAGCATAAAAATATTAGGGACAAAATAATTAATCAATCAGCTGAAATAGAAGCACAGCTAAAATATTACATCTGAAATTGAAATGTGATCTGATCCTTGGTGATATAATTTTATGCTCAGCTGAGATGTATTTGATGTAGTCCACTACATGTATATCCCCTTTTCTCCAAGGAATTAAACTTCTCCCTGGCTTTCATGTTATTCTCATCATTACTTTACCAAAAGCAAGTGATTAATCCAAAGACACCCAGTGAGCTTCATGACTGATTGTGGACTTTAACCTAGGTCTCTTTTATCATAGTCCAATATTCTTAGTTCATTCGACACCATAAATTACAAACCATGTTTCAGTCTAGCGTATTGGATGGGCCCATCCTACATAGTTAATTCAGAACCGAGTGTTTATCTCCATGGCCTTGGGAGTAACTCTATCCTAAACTCCAAAGGAGATAAGTTCAGCCAGAGAGTTTCTAGGAGATCAGCACCATGGCCAGCTCACTTTCAGTTGAATGCAGAAATAAAGTGTGGTTGGGTGATCTGGCTTTGATCCCATTCAAATCATTGGTTTAGTTCAGATCATCAGTTTCATGTTTTTCAAACCATTTGCTCGATTCTGAAAATTAGTTCAATCTGATTCAGAGTATCTAATTGACTATGGAAAAAAAAGGACTTACCTGCATGCATAAAAAAGCCTTTCCAAATCATTAAATCAAGAGTTGGGCTTCCCAATTCGATTCATCTATTCAAGCCACATTGTCCATACAGCAACTGGATGCCATCAAGTTAAACTGAATTGTCTTCCAGATCTGATCATTGCACAGTTCTAGTATAGACGCCAAAGAGCAGCATGTTTGCTGTTGCAACTTAGAAACAGTTGGGAAGTGAAAGCAGCCACACAGCAGGTTGTGTCTTCTTTGTGGAAGTTGGTTAGGACTTTCTGCCAACAAGATGTGATGAATTGAGTCAAGTATTCTTCTTCATCTTTCACAAAAGGTCCTTCTAAGGATTCTAAGAAAAAGAGGAAGTTCTCAGAATGCAGATAGATAAAAGGCCTGTGAACCACTCTGCCTCCATCCACAAGCATTCTTTGCTGTTAAAATCTCCCTCTTTCTGACACAAATGGCTCAGATAAATTAACAAGCTATTATGATTGTTTCATATTAATTGCTCTGGAATATACCATACATTATTATTTTTTAATATTTTTTTATTTTTCCAAACTCTCCCCCATACATATACTGTAATATTTATCAGATGTTAACATACATTCTTTTGTACATTCATATATAAGATACTTTTAATAAAATGAAATAAATACATACACATGACTTTTGGTGTTGCTCGCCCATTTCCCCTTCCACTGTATCCACATCCTTCTTCTCTACCTTCTTTCTCCCTTTCTTCTCTTCCCTACTTCCCTCTTTTTCCTCTCCTCTTTCCTTCATCACTCTCCTCCCCTTTCTCCCCACTTCTCCTCCTCTTCTCCTCCAACCTTCCTACTTCCTTCTCCCCTCCTTTACTCTTTCCTCTCTCCTCTCCTTTCTTCCCTCTCATCCCTCTTCAGATACAATTCAGGGGTAATAAAATAAATTAATTTTCTCTTACATTAATACTTCTATTTATCTAACCTTGTCGGTATATACTTCTATAAATATTTATACAACCTCCAGTTAATCAATACTGTGTCACCTGGGTCTCCCTTCTTATCTGCTTCTTCTTCTTCCATCCAAATTGATGTTAACTATCTTTTAACTGTATTCTCTTTTCAGCCAATCATAAACGTTCCCCAGATTTCATAGTAGTCTGACTCTGTCTTATCTTTAATTGTCATTGTTAGTCTATTCATTTCTGCACATTCCAGTATTTCCCCAAATATACTGAGACAGTATAGGTTCTCCTGCTTGAGCATGGGGCTGGACTAGAAGACCTCCATTGTCCCTTCTAGCTCTATTCTATTCTATAAAAATCACCACCAAGATAGTTTGAGCCAGCCAAACTATGTTCAGTTTGAGATAATAATCTCCCATTACATCATTGTCTCTCTAAAGTTCTTCAGTCTTTTTAGCTTCCCAAATCCATGTTTTTTGCTATTTTCTGTTTAAAAAAATCATAACCCTGGATGAATTGTGGATGAGTGAAACTGAGAGCAATTCATACCGCCCAGCCATGAATTTCAATTTAACTGATTTATTTAGGAAGAAAACCCATCCTGTTCCACCTCCACTAGTCATCAATGAGAGAAAAAAAATGTCTGGAACATTTATTTGCCCATAATGGATCAGCCATCAAAATATTAGCTAAGTATAGCTACTTTTTAAATGGATTCTTTGAATTTCCTAAGAATGCAAACACCAAATAATGTTTTGACATTTCAGTTGAACTAAAAGATTAGGAGCAGCTCTTCTGGTACCTTGGAGAATAAAAAGTAACAAAAGCAGTGTTCTGTTTAGATACAATAGTTTTCCAAGAATTACAGCCAGAATGCTTGAAGAGACACAAAAACATATATATGTTTTCATCAAGGGCTACCTAACCAAGTGGCAAAGATCTAGAAATACTTTGTTGCTGTCTAGTAGTTATCCAGAATTGAGCAACTCAGATTAGATAGCTATGTTAGCTATAGTTGATAAAAAGTTGTACACTTGTTTATATAACTGATACTCTAGGACAGCGGTTCTCAACCTGTGGGTCGCGACCCCATTTGGGGTTGAACAACCATTTCACGGGGGTCGCCAAACAACGCAGTCCGCCATTTTTTCCCCTTTTCCCCTCAGCCGGCGCAGGGGGCAGCACCGCGCATGCGTGGGGTAGCACCGCGCATGCACGATGCGGGCCACCGCGCATGCGCAATGCAGGCTGCCGCGCATGTGCGATGCGGGCCATCGCACCACGCATGCGCGATGCGGGTCATCACACGCGCGCCACGTATGCACAATGCGGGTCGTCGCGCGCGCACCACGCATGTGTGGTGCAGGTCGGGGTCGCGCCATGCATGCGCGGCACAGGTCGGGGTCACAGCCTGAAAAAGGTTGAGAACCGCTGCTCTAGGACAAGGGTCCCCAACCCCTGGGCCATGGACCGGTACCAGGCTGTGGCATGTCAGCAACCAGTCTGCACCAACAAGCAAAGCCCCACCTGCTGGATGCAGGCAGCACACAAAACCACACCCCCTCCAGTCCACGGAAAAACCTCTCTCCACAGAACCGGTCCTTGATGCCCAAAAGGTTGGGGACCTCTGCTCTAGGACAGGGGTATCCAACCTTGGCAAAGCTGGCTGGGAAATTCTGGGAAGCGTACTCCACACATCTTAAAGTTGCCTCAGTTGGATATCCCTGCTCTAAGACAAAAGCTCATGTCGAGAGAAGCTAGTTATAGTCCTGGTAGTAATACCTATGTGTTACTAACCAATCTTCTCTGTTGTTCATCTTGTTCCAGATGCTTACTGGAATTCTTGTAAAATTTCTTGCAGGGCTCTGGGATCACTGATCTATCCTACAAAGCACTTTTTTTTAAAAAAAAAATCTTAAACAAGAACATGTTTTTAAGCATCAAAAATAGGTTGATATGCCTTCTTTAGTCATTCTGAAGCTGTAATCTTGATTAATGAACTTTTTTAAACAAAATATGATTAAGCAAGAGAGTAATCCATCACAGGAAAGTATACCAGGCTTTCTGGTTCCAGATCTCTTTTAAATGGAATATGGAGAGAGACCAGCAAGAAGCGTGCGAGAGAGATGATGGTGATAGATAGATAGATAGATAGATAGATAGATAGATAGATAGATAGATAGATAGATAGATGTGTGTGTGTATGTGTGTGTGAGAGAGAAATGATAATATTAGATAGATGATAATATTAGATAGATAGATAGATAGATATGTGTGTGTATGTGTGTGTGTGAGAGAAATGATAATATTAGATAGATGATAATATTAGATAGATAGATAGATAGATAGATAGATAGATAGATAGATAGATAGATAGATAGATAGATAGATAGATAGAAGAGAGAGCGAGAGAGATGGGATGCCATCCATTTGCTCTGTCATAATAGAGGACCAAGACCTCTTCTTTGGTTTCAGATAAAATCTACACTAGGGAAGAATTCAAGAGTTGCAATGTTCATCTTGAACTGGACACCCCATTTCCCCCCCTTTGAAATAAGTAATAATTGAAACTCATCAATAAGATCTGCCTATCTGAGGGACTGTCTTCCCTCCATAGTTTCTACCTGTCTCAAATGATCTGAGAGATCATGCTTCAGGTTCTATTAATTAAGCAATGCTACTTGATGTTCTGTCTTCCAGAACTCCATTCCACCTGAAATTCTTATAGCCCCACCCTGGTCTTGCTCAAGAGAGCCATTAAAACTTGCTCAGAAAGGGTCAATAAATGCCTTATGGGAGGTTTTGGTCTTTTAACTGATTTTTCTCTAAATGTTCTTTGATGACATATTGAGTTTTTATTGTAAGCTACCCAGAGTTGTAACGCATTAGGATGATTTATAAATCTCAGGAATAAATAGATCAATAATCGTGGGCACCAAAGCAGTAACTTTTCTACTTCTTTTCACTTAGCTGTGTAACAAGAGAAGGAATCAAAAGTAGGAAGATCTCATGTAGAAGCCGTGGTGTTCCTAACTACCACCATGATGGTTGGGAATTATGGTAATGACAACTGAATACATTAGGAAAGAGGGCACCAAGTTGGGGAAGCCCAGCATAAAAGAAATTATCCAGTCATGTAATTTACTATAAAATAGAAGAAGGGGACGACAGAGAATGAGGTGGCTGGATGGAGTCACTGAAGCAGGAGGAGTGAGCTGAAATGGACTCCAGAAGATGGTAGAGGACAGGAAGGCCTGGAGGAACGTTGTCCATGCGATCGCGGTGGGTCGGACACGACTTTGCAACTAACAACAACAACAAGTTTACTATAAACTATTTCCTTCTAGTAAGCATGTTGAGCTGATAGGTAGGAACTGTGATACTGAGCTGCAGAGCAAAGAACATAGAATAACAGAGTTGGAAGAGACCTTGGAGGTCTTCTAGTCCAACCCCCGTTCAAGCAGGAGAACCTATACCATTTCAGACAAATGGCTGTCCAGCTTCTTCTTTAAAGCCTCCAGTGATGGAGCACCCACAACTTCTAAAGGCAACCTGTTCCACTGGTTAATTGTTCTTATTGTCAGGAAGTTTCTCCTTAGTTCTAGGTTGCTTCTCTCCTTGATTAGTTTCCATCTGTTGTTTCTTGTCCTGCCTTCTGTTGCTTTGGGAAATAGGTTGACCCCGTCTTCTTTGTGGCAGCCCTTCAAATATTGGAACAATGCTGTAATGAGCAAAGTAGTTTAAATTTACTGCTCAGATTAACAATACCAGATAATCTTTTATTTTCCTTAATAATCCAGGATAGAAGCTTGAATCTATGAGAAGTCCCCTCCTTCTTTCTAAGAGAAGTCTGATTAGACAGTCACCAACAAGCATTAATCCTATTATTAGGCCTAAAATGAATAGGGAGTCTAGAAGCCGGGATCCATATTTCTCTTATCTTTCTCCTGCAAACAGAGTATTGCTTATGTATCGTGTTAGGGAGGAAGTTGCCTCTTAGAAACCAAGTAAACAAACTTGTTTTACAGTATTTTGTTGCCTTGGTTTTCAATGACAATAGCACTGTAAGCTCAGCGACAGATTTCCATTATATTCCATACTTTCAAA
>JARGCV010000442.1:507500-510000 GCA_034064705.1 Bothrops alternatus
AAATAGCTGCCTTTTAAAAACTGGTTTCACATTTCGAGAAGGAAAGGAAGAAGGGAGAAGGAAGAGAGGGAGGGAGAAATGGAGGAAGAAAAGAGGAAGGAAGGGAAGGAGGGGAAATGAAGAATGGGAGGGAGGAAGAAAGGAAGGAAGGAAGGAAAGAAGAAAGGGAGAAAGGGAGGGAAAAGGGAAGGATGGGGAGGAAGGAGGAAAGGAAGGGAGGAAGGAATGAAGGAGGGAGGGAGGGAGGAAGAGGAAAGGTAGAAAGGCAGGAAGGAAAGGAAGAAGGGAGATGGAAGAGAGGGGGGGAGAAATGAAGGAAGGAAAGAGGAAGGAAGGGAAGGAGGCGAAATGACGAATGGGAGGGAGGAAGAAATGAAGGAAAGAAGAAAGGGAGGGAAGGAGGGAAGGAGGGGGAAGAAGGAAGGAGGGAGGGAGGGAGGGGAAAGGTAGAAAGGCAGGAAGGGAAGGAGGGAGGGAGATGGAAGGAAGGAAGGAAGGAAGGAAGAAAAGAGGGCGAGAAGGAAGAGGAAGGGAGGGAGGGATCCTTAGTTAAGGGGGTGTAGTTACCAGAAACCACAGGAAACGACGATCCCCTAACCCCATCCCCCCCCACTTTCTCTGCTGGGAGGGAAGAAGGACGCCCAACTTCAGCTCGGGAAGAGCGCCTGGGAAGCAGGTGGGGAACCAGGTGCCTCCGGCGGGGAGAGGTGGGGACGGAGCCGCCGGCACTGGCCTCGCCGGGGCTGAGCCAGCCCGGTCCGTCTCTCTCTCCCGTGCCTGGCCGGCACACTTTGCCCACGCGGAGGCCTCGTGGACGGCTGCCCGCGGGGCCGGAGGGGCGGCCAGGGGCGCGCAACGCCTTCCCTGCGCTCTGCCCGCCCTCCACCCCGAACCTGCGAAGCGCGGAGGCGGCCGGGGGGGCGGGGGTGGGGCCAACCCCGAGCGCAAAAGCAGCCGAGCCTGCTCGCCTGGCTCCCCCCCGCCCCCCCCCGCCCTCCGGCTCCCCCCAACCCCTTCCCCCGCCTCGTCCGCCCCGTGGATCCCCCGCCTCTCCAGCCCCGGCTTCGCCAAGGGAGACGCGCCGCTCCTCGCCTGGCGATGGGCGGATGGGCAAGTTTGGGGACCCCCAGAGACTCATGGAAGAAGACACCGCGGGACGGCCTTCCCGGACCCCCGCCCGCACCGCCGCCCCCGCCGCCTTCCCTCCCGGGGCCTCGGCGCCTGGATTACGCTGAAAGGGAGGAAGAGGATGGTGCGCGCCCTCCTTGCTTTGCCTCCCTGCGCGCCAGGGGAGCCGAGCCCGGGGACGATCCGGACCAGGTAGAACCCCGAGTGTCGCTCGCGTCGGTGAGTCGGGGGGCTCTGGCGCCCTTACCTGGGCTGGAACCTATAGAGGGGGTCTTGCGTGGTCCTCGGAGATGCGGGAGAGCGGGGGGGGCGCCCCAGATGCTGCGGGCTGGGCACGGATGGGCGTCTCTTGTTTACGGGGCTCAGGCAGGCGAGGAATTACGGGGTTCAGGCGTGCAAGGGCTGGTTGGGGTATCTTTCAGACGCAACGGGGGGGTCTTCTAGGGGAGGGGAAGAAAGGAGCGTGCAAGCGGTCGTTGTCGTGGGGGAGCAACGGACTAAGATCTCGGGGGCACTCGAGCGGATCCCCAGTCTCATCCCTGTCCTGTGCCTGAACCCCACATTCACATCTCTCCTACGCCCCTCCCTCCTTCCCACTCCCCTCGGTCTAGGTATACCCAGGGAATTAAGGGCGGGCGGGGGACCCTCGAAAACAGACGAAGAGACAAGCATTTCTCAAGCTTACAGGCGACTCTATGTACCGTCTTGGTTTCGCGCAATTTACTCGCAATTTACTCGCGAGGAATACTGTGGCGGCTGTAAAAACTGAAGGCTACAATGTCTATGGAGATTCTCAGTCCTCCAGGTCATCGTTTTCCCAAAGGTGCTTTTTTCACGAGGCAGCCGGACTTCCCGGGTTTTTTTTTCCTTCGAAGACGTTTCGCTTCTCACCCAAGAAGCTTCTTCAGCTCTGCTGCAATCTGACACATTTCCTCCGAGCTTAATGAGATTTACTTTGAAATAGGTGTACATGTCTGCTCTGGAGCATCTTGGAGCAAAAGCCCTGAACCACCCCACCCCCACCCCCCACCCCCAGCAAAATGAGCAAAGCAACTGTTTCTGACAGTTATTCTATAAGTTCAAGAGATGCCAGGACGGCCATCCTGCCAATTGTGTAGAAGCCTTTGGAAAGCCTACTTGCCGTGAATGAAAGGCGGATTAAGGTAAGGAAGGAGGCTGGTTGCGTTTCTGATCTTTGCCAGCCTCACAAAGACTTCTGCTGCACATTTGCTTCCTTGTTCAATGGTGTGTTTTGATTGCTTCTTGTCTGATTTGATCCCGGCTTCCAAGATTCAGAATCACTTCAGACAATTTTGCTTGATGTTACCCTCTTTCCCAGAAATATCAATTCACGTATCTCACCTCAGAGAGA